>RJWJ010001037.1:0-154556 GCA_004363605.1 Indri indri
CTTATGTGATGTTCAGTCGCTACCAATTTGATGGTGTTAATGTTTATTTTCTAAGGGAGTGTTTTGATTTTCCTAGTTGCACAGGTGTTATTTTTTTTTTTTTGACACTTAACTGAAGTAAAGCATGCATACAGAGAAATATACACATCATAAATGAAAGCTTGATGTATTATCACAGGAGGGCTCAGTCATGTAACCCCCTTCCAGTTCAAGAAACAGAACATTACCAGAAGTGTGAGAGATAATTCTAATTTTAAGGTATGAACAGTGCCACCCATATTGTTTTAGGACCTTACAGTGTATGCTACTGCTCATCTGCATGATTTAGAAAGCAGCATTTTGTAAGAAGAAATTTTAGTACTAGCAATCTTTGGGCATTTTAAATTAGAATATAAGAACTAATAAAACACTAAGATGCTATGGCCATTTCCCCAATAAAGAGCAGTCTTCTCAACAGTCAACTTTCTTTGCTTTCTTTAGCAAGTTTATTGCCTTCATCTTAATTCCCTGCTATTGGAAAGTGAAAAACAAATAGGCTGCAATACAGAAAAAATAAAATAAAATTACAGGCTGGTAAATATGAGGCCATATGTTGTCATTTTGAGATTTAAAAAAAAGTACTGAATTTATGATTCAGATAATTCAATGTGCTTGAAAGTTTTAGGAATATTATCATATTACCTCATTTCACTCTCATAAGAATCCTCTGAGATAGCTGGATAAATATTAAAAGAAAAAGAAGACAGGACCCAGAGAAACAGTTGGTATGAAGTCAAGTATTGTTAGGTGCAAGGCTCTAAATAAGATTCCAGATCTCTTATATCTTAAGTGAGCATCATTTGCAATACAGGATCTCTGTAACTCTTGGAAAGGTTTACATTTTTAATACATAGTGCGATTTCCCTTTTAAACTTGATAAAAAGATTCTGACATCTTAGCAATGAAGAGTGAATGAAGCACCCTAGATATCTTCACTCTTCAGGCAGTTGCCTCATACTTAAAACTTGGGAATCGGTCAGAATACAGGGAAACTGTTCAATGTGTTTCAGGGGCTAAAGAGTAATTGCATTGTAGTATGCTTGCGTCCTACCTAGGCATGTTTAAACTTTCCAGATAAATGTATATTATTGTTATCGAGGAAAACAAACAAATGATATCATCATTATTGTAATAATGGGTACAAATTTCACATGCCCCTAAGTTTGGGTATACAAGAAAATGTAACTTTTTTTTTTTCTGAACGTGTTTAATTTTCTGAGGGCTTAAATACCCTCTTAGCATGGAGAATAATATCTGGTTCCTCCTCCTTTGTTTTTCTATTGAAACAGTCCTCTCTGGGGTGATAGATATATTTTATTGAAAGGTGTGGTAGGGTGGGTTATGGATAGGGAATAGAATGTAGGCATGGAAGTGAGAAGTTGTGGATGAAAAGAAATCTTGGTTATTACTTGAAATTATTGTCCCATCACATAGACATATGAGAACAAATTACCATTTAGGGGACTGTAGCATAGAGATTCTGTGCCAGAGTGTTGAAAGGGATATATTATTCTTTTTATTTTCTCTTTTCCTCAATCCTCACCCACCAACAGGTGAATAATTGGGCTCATTTTCATTTATTAATGCACTGCGTGGGAATAGATATGCATTTGGAGAGTGATTAACAGAGAAACTTGACATGTTGTTTCTAGAAGAATAATGGCTGAGGATTTAGCAGACACCCCAGAAAACCATAGATGTAGAAAATTCAGTCTGGGAGTTTAAAATTCTCCTCTAGAACACAGTGGTCCTCCTTTTCTAACCAGTCTCATCTGGTAATATTAAGTTCTTTTCCCTAAATGATCCCAGGCAGAATAGGTGTAAAATTCCCTTTGCTTAGAAAATACAGAAAATTATAGACATGCCTGGACCTTCATCTACCCTGGACTATTTAAAGACTATTTGTCTAACTGGCACATGGTCAGAGTTCAACACATCCATTATTTGGGATCCTGTGCAGCTACGTATAAAACTGTCAGCAGATGTTAAACTAGTTAAACTGCAGATTGAATTTAGTAATTGTTTGGATTATAATCATAGAGCATTTGAAAATATCAAGGCTTTGGGATATGTGAAATTGCCTCTATGGTCTTCATAGCTGCTGTATGAAATAGCATTTTCCACTTACAAGTTAGTACTATCATTACGTGTCCTTGCAACTGTTGACATTGAAATTTTCTTTCTAAAAGCTCTAAGAACTTACTTTGTAAATAGGCTGACAAAAAAAGAAGAGGGCAAAAATTTAAGTAAGGTTGTATTGACTTTCCTTGGGGTGGCATTTTTATTGAGATTTATGAATTATTGTGGAGAAATCATATTAGAGCTGAAAAGGAATTTACAGAGATCATCAAATACAAGTCCTTCATTTTATAAAAGTGTGTTCATACTATACTATATATCAATTACATTAAAAATTCAAAGCATAATGTATTGCCCATGAACGGTACCTATAGATGAGAGGGACAGACATACTGTCTTCTATTTTTAGAAACATTTGGTCTGCATTTTAAAGGATATTTCAGAGAAAAAGTTAATATCCCTTGATCATTTATGTTGACAGTAAATGACTTAAAGGCTGTTTCTCTTAAGGGTGGCTGACAGCTGATCTTTATTGGGCTATTGGTATTCAAATGGTTTATTGGATGCTTATCCGAAATAGTTCTCAGGTATTTATATTTGCAGCAAATGTTGAAGATTTCCTTTTAAGCTCTAGGGTAATTTGGTTTGGTCATGAGTTGGCTATGATTTCCTTAGGAATCTTATTAGGACTTCATTACCAATTATATTTACAGGATAAGTTTTGGTAAATCAGCACTCAGAATATTTAAGAATGTTAGCAGAATGAATGGATTTTAATTCGACTGCTTACCTGCAATTGCAATGAGAGTGAAAGAAACATAACTTTGTCCTTTGTCATATTTCAGTATCTTGGTGTGGAGGGTGAGGGTAAACTTTCTCCTTTGCCCTGGAAGGTTCACTGAAAGATCAACTCACAATAAGGCAGATTTATAACAGAAAGAGGTTTATGTTAGGAACAGGTGCAGGTTGGCAGTGCTAACCACAGGAAAAGAGGAGGGGGGCAAAAATGAGGAGGTGGGTTAGGTTCTAAATGCTCAAGGGCAGGAACTTGCCCTTAGGGATATTTCCTGGCCAGCAGCAAGCACAGACACTAGCAGCTCATGGCTAAAGGTGACCTTTTCTCCATTAACATACATTAGCATAGCAAAATCACACCCACCAGTGCCAGGACAGCTTACAATTGTCATGGCAACCCCTGGAAATCACTCTATAAGGATAAAATTGGGGAGGGCCCTTAGTTCTAAGAATTCTTCACTCTTTTCCCCAGAAAGGTGATGAATATTCCACCCACCATGTAGCATGTCACAAGGTATAGACATAAAAGTAGAAGTGTGATAAGACCCCAGTGTCTTCCCCACTTGCAGGGATAGACCCATTTCCCCTCAGGAAGGACCTTTTGCTTTATACTCCTGTGCTAATAAGCTTGCAGTAAAAGCTGCTTGTGTGGAAGTGTCAAGTGTCTGTCATCTCTCCATCACACCGGCCTGGCTTATAATTCTTTCAAGCCAGGGGCCAAACAACCGGGGCAACATCTCTAAAAAACTCAACCTTGACACTTTATTCATGGTGCACATGGGGAGAATCACATGAGTGATTCTCCGATATCCCAATGGGGTCCAGAAATTTATGTACGCTCCTTTTAGAGGTGTGGGGGAGATGAGGAATATAGGTTATTCTGCTTAGGGGCGATAAATGGTTACTAGGGAGGATGAATGGATGGGGGAGAAAGATTGACTTGTGAATGACTCTCTTTGCAAATTAAATTAACCTGAGAGACAGATATTATATTTAAAATGATTTGGGCTCGGGGTCTAGTTGCATTCTTGATCTTCTTTCCTGAAATATAGTGAGATAACAGGGAAGGGAAGGAAAGATAATTATTCTTTTTGTTGGGCTTGTTTTTGTGCGGATAGAAGGAAATCCCCTTCCGAAGCCCATTGGTCTTTAAGGACATTTAATTCAAAATACTCTTCATACCAAGGAATCATATTTTACTGTGAAATTTCCTGAGCTCCTTCATTGGACAAGTCAGTGAAACTTCTCCATAAACTTATAGAGGTAATTTCCATTAAAAAACAAACAAAAAAATTTTATGTTTGAAGAATTTGACCTATTGCCTTTGAAAGCTTTATGTGGACTTATAAGTATTTTGTGATTAAGTGGCTCTTACAATTTACGTCTAATGGCTCTTACTTTCTGGTTATGAAACCACCCTTACAAATTAATAAAAAGGGGTGCAAGGCGAGAACTCTGGTAAAGACCTAGCTAAAAATAATGATAATAATTAGCCACTGTTCCGGGTTTACTTCTCTGTATTTGCCACTCTGGAGCCACATAGTTGGTGGTCATAAAGATTCTTAGCTTTCTCAGTAGACAACATCACCTTTCTGAAACCTGGGGGTAGTTTCTGAGATATCTTCCAGGTCCCACTTTCCAGTGGGTCCCACCCAGAGCAGTGGCCTGTACCACGGAACTGACTCCACTGGTCTTGTGACCCCCACACAAGAACCTGGTCAGCAAAGAAGACAATTTCCACAACCCTATGGTTCCGCCCCAAACACAGCCAATTAGCAGATTCAATTGCCTATGCCAAACTGTCTTTAAAAACCCTGTCTCCCAAATTCTTGGGGAGGCAGATTTGAGAAATTTCTCCCATCTGCTCGCTTAGCACTAGGCAGAATAAACTCTTTCTCTGCTGTAAACCCTGCTGTCTCAGCATATAGATTTCTCTTGGGCAGCAGGCAAAGGAATCTGGTTGGGGGCAATAGTTATAAGCCAGTTTATTCCATGAACTCCCACTCAGAAAAAAAAAAATCTGTATTTAAGTTCCCTTCTCTCATTCCCTGGCATGACCCTCCAGTTCATTGCATGAATGAATAAGTAAATAAGTAGTTCTCGTCACTGCTGTGGTTTGAATGTATCTCCAAAGTTCATGTGTTGATCTCCAATGCAATAGTCTTGGGAGGTGGGGCCTAAGGGAAGTATTTATGTTAGGAGGGCTCCACCCTCAAGAATGGATTGATGCTGATTATAAAAGGGCATGAAGTTGAGAGTTAAATCTCTTGCTTTCTCTGCCTCTCTTTCCCCTTCTGCCATGGGATGAGACATGAAGAAAGCCCTTGTCAGATGCTGGCCCCTCAATTGTGGACTTTTCAGGCTCCAGAACCATGAGCAAACAAATTTCATTTCATTGTAAATTACCCAGTCTGTGGTATTCTGAGTGGCACAGAATGGACTAAAACAGTCACTTATTCACAAATATGTATCGAGCTCCTTTTATGTTGCAAGTACTGTATAACTTAACATGGGGACACAAAAGCGAATGAAACATAGCCCTTTCTGTCAAGGACGTTCAGTCTTTGGGCAAAGCTAAGATGTATGCAAGTATCTATTAATATTATGGTTCTATTATATTGGGACCATTAAATAAGACGTTTTTCA
Organism: Indri indri; assembly: GCA_004363605.1. NCBI lineage: Eukaryota > Metazoa > Chordata > Mammalia > Primates > Indriidae > Indri > Indri indri. The sequence continues at coordinate 5,560 of RJWJ010001037.1, forward strand.
GAGTTGTAAGGAGGGAGTGAGACATTAAACCCATATAATATTTGTAGATGCTGCCTGTGTTTATGTATGTGTCTGTATATATTATATATTTTATAAATATGTGAAAATTTGAATATATGTATAAAATATAGTGTGTGTGTGTGTTTGTGTGCACTTCAGAGGTCATGCTTTGTGTTTTATTTTGTTACCAAAGTACTGTGTTAAAAGAGCCTCTCCATGTATTGCTAGAAGTGACTGAATTAGAGAGTCCCCAGACCAATCAATATCCTTCATCCAAATTCCATTTCTAAGCCCCATAGGTAGAATTGATGACTTTCTCCTCTGTTCTCTTTGCATACAGTGAACACAAATATGTGGAAAATGCTCCAGAATGGCAAGTGTATTTTGTGTCTTGTAAGCTGTGAACTTTTTGTTTCTAGTAACTCAAACCTAATGTATAATCATAAAATATTTGTTGAATGAATTTATTTGGGAAGTCCAGATAATCAACACCCCAGATTAGTTGGAGATCACTTTGAATATTGCAACAAAGACCCCAAATATATATTGATGTAAGCAAGCTGGAAGTTTATTTTTCTTTCATGCAACATTCTGGTATAAATAGTGTATTTTATGCTATTTTATGATGTCAGGGACCCAAATTTCTTTTAATTATTTTTTTTGCCTCCACCCTTCTTTCTAATCTTTTATTTTATTCTGTCACCATCCACAGGGTATTTCCTTCATTTATTTGGAAGATATAATTTACTTACTATATCACCTGAAATCCTGCCAGCAAGAATAAGAAAAGGGGGAATAAGGACTTGCTTAATCACTTGAAGACTATACACTTGAAGTTGACAAATCACTTCCACTCATATCGATTTGTCGTGTGGCTTCAGCTAATTGAAAGCGTGGCTGAGAAATGTAAGCATTAGTTGGGCAGCCATATGTCTGAGAATAACTGGATCCAGTTAGCAGTTTCTGCCATAACCTATTACACATGGTGTAAACATAGTATCTATTACAGTGCGATTTATTAGGTTATATATTCACTATAAAATCTGACACTTCCTATTTTGGGGTGTGTGAGATGCAGACCCCAACTAATTCTCTGATAGTTTTTCCAGCTGAAGTAAGGGGCTTCTGATGTTCACTGAATTATCACAATTGTTTGTGGTTATTATAGGAACTAACATCCTTTTAGAATTTCCATATATCTTTGCCAAGAAAACAGTTCCTTTCCGTGGTGGATTGACCTTTACCCCTCCCATTCAGAGATAGAATCCAAATGGAATAGATCACCTATTTTCTTTAATAATTGTTCCAAACTATTTGTTGATAGGAACTGTGCCAGGTTGCTGAGGCCTGTTGAAGGCAGGGTTACATATTTTTGGTTAAAAATAGGCAGGAATCTTTATTGTATGCATTTTCCTTCATTTTAGTGATACTCATACCACATGACAGAATAAAAATACATTATTAGCTCCATTTTGTTATCAGAAGAAACATCAGAAAGAATGTATGGATTGTCAAACCTCACAGGGTATAGTTCTAGCACAACTAGATGGCTGGGCACCTGAACACAATTGCATTCTTTTTTTTTTTTTTTTTTTTTTTTTCTTTTTTGAGACAGAGTCTCACTCTCTTGCCTGGGGCAAGTGCCGTGGCGTCAGCTTAGCTCACAGCAACCTCAAACTCCTGGGCTTGAGCAATCCTACCATCTCAGCTTCCCGAGTAGCTGGGACTACAGGCATGCGCCACCATGCCCGGCTAATTTTTTCTATATACGTATTTTCAGTTGTCCATATCATTTCTTTCTATTTTTTAGTAGAGACGGGGTCTCGCTCTTGCTCAGGCTGGTCTCGAACTCCTGAGCTCAGAACGATCCGCCCGCCTCGGCCTCCCAGAGTGCTAGGATTACAGGCGTGAGCCACCGCTCCCGGCCACAATTGCATTCTTTTATCTATGTGTCATATTTTTTTAAATATCTGAGTTGAGGGAGATATCAGGCTCATCTGTATTTTGTCAGGTCATGATGTGACTGATTTGGGGCTATTTTGTGGTCATTTCATGTAATAGAATAGAATTGAGCTTCCCTTCCTTAGTTGCTCTGAGCTCTAACCCTTCATTGCAACAAGTTTTCTTAGCAGGTGGTGATAATCGAGGAGATGAGGTTTCACGGGACCACATATATGTTTTCTATAGATGATCAGTTTATTTTTCTAGGTAAAAATGGATGCTGATCTCTAATAAGAGATGACAGGATTGGTTATTTTCCTCCACACCACATAATTTAATAAATGTTGTATTCTTAATGAAGACACATACTTTACACACTGATTCCTTAAAGGATAAACATGGGGTTGTAGATTCAATTTCTACTACAACTCAGAAGGGAAGGAAAAATGCAATGCTGTTAATGAGTCAATCATAAATCTTGTCCTTCTCCTAAGTCTTCACTCATATATCTTTGGTGGGAAGGTGACTCCTTGACCTTCTGCTGGTCTCCTACAGTGGGTAGTGGCTGGCATCTGCTATCTTTTGGCCTCCAAGATTCACCTTGGTTTCCATTAGCTTCAGATCTCTCAATTCCCTCTGTGTCTTTCCTTTAGCCCACTCACTAAGTGGTGCTGCCTCAGTGTGCTGGGGGCAGCAGGGTGGAGCACGCTGCAGTTCCGTTTGGCCTGATTATGGACCTCTGGGAACTAGAAGGGCTCTCAAGCCTTTCTCTGCCTGACGACTTGCACATCTGTGTCAACAGGAGAATGGGGAACATTATCTTCTTTTTGCCATGGGCATTAAAAGGGTGAGGGTGTCTCATTCATACTTTGAAAGAATGCTATGAACTGAGTAGTTGATCTGGTGAAGACGGAGGCAAATATTTGGGGAGAAATTTTACTTGAGCCATTTGCTTAACATTCTTTCTGTAGCAAATTCTAAGTGCTATATGTTTAGGACTGGCGAACGTGGAGGTCAGTGAAATAGAAAAGAAATGCAGATTTGAAATATATATGTGTGTGCATATATATGTATGTCTATTTTGATACACATATTACATGTTTGCAGTGGGACTCCTGTGAGATCTCAGTGCTGGATCCATCCAGCCAACAGATCCTTGTTTCCTGGTCTACTTTACTCATATGACAAATGAGTTACTACCCTGCTAATATTATGGCTATCATTAAGTTAAAAATATATTTGGGTTACTCTTTTTCTGACTATCTTTCTGTCCTTCCTGTCATCCACACTCCTTGAAAAAAATGCAGGTGACTATTGTGTTGTTTTTTCATGTGTCTGGTAATGGACATAAAAGCAGAGAGATTCTTTTTTTGTGTGTAGATTTTAAGGAGACTCACAAAGATAGGCACATTACAAACTAATGACAGAAACCAGATTCACTTCTCTGGGTGAATGATGCACTTGTATTTAATCAACTGTTACAAAGTGAGCACAGTACACCAGGTCCGAGCTGCAGTCCACAGAAAACAGACAATGTAGTGAAAGAATTCTGGAGAATTACAAACATTATGCTCCGCTCTTGAAACAAATAATACAGATTATCAGGTCTTGCAGTTAAGAAACCTGATTTTGCTCAACGCACTTTTGCCCATGGTTATTAAAACAGAAGATCATTGTACTTCAATTATTTTTTTGTGGGACACCTCACAGAATCATTCAAGAAATGTTGAACTCTGGAATGCATTTCACATTGTAGCTCGTCAATTTTTTTTTTTCCTCTATCAGGTTTTGCTCACAATTACGATTTTTTCCTTCAGAGGTTGATACTTATGTATTTTACCAATTCTTGCTTTGGCTTCATGGCAGACTGCTGCTACTCTCTCAGAATAATAAGTGAATTTTGAGGCCAGGGCCCTTCTGAGGCTGTACCAGATGTGTTGAGTTTAGCCTTTAGCAAAACTGTATTAGAACTTCATCAGCATATGTATCCTTGTCATAGAGAGCAGATGAGAGGTTGTAGAGCAGCTTGAATTCCAGCCATTTTCACTAAAAGCAGCAAATAATGGGTATTAAATATTTAATTAGACAGGGAACATTCCAGATTGGAAGGGATTCAACCGCAACTTTTATAGACCAAGTATTCAATTTGCATCTCTGAGTGAAAAAACACCAAGTGATCGCTCTGTAAATTATGCAGTAAAACTACTTCATTTCACAAAATATCTTTCGAGCACCAAATATGTAAGTGGATATACTGGAGATAATTAACACTCCTCTTACCTTCAGATAAAATTGTGAATGAGTTTTACAGGATTTCTTCCTTCTCAAATGCGGGTAAATAAAGATTGGATGGAGTCACTGAGCAAATCAGTGGAAGGCACTGGTATCTTAGAAGTGAAATTGCTTTGAAAGATGGAAAACCTTGGTTCTCGTACCGGCTCTGCCTCTAAGTATTTGTGCCACCTTGGACTAGCCACAGCTGTCTGAGCCTTAGTTTCCTCATCTTAGTTTTCTCATCTTTAAACTGAATGACTTGTCTGTTTAAACTTAATAGACAAAGATTAAGACCTCACAGATATTTCTGCAGACTTCATGTGATTGAGAAATGAAGCCACACTGCCTCTGGGGAAGGGTCTGTGGAGAAGCTAAGATAAAGTTGTACCGCAAAAGATGAAATACTTCCAATTTGAATTTCCATATGTAAAACGATTAAATAGAAACTGCTTGAAAAAGCTCCTGCGTTCAGTGCTTTTCTGTTGTTTCTTCTATTGGTGTTGCTTTAAATCAGCATGTAGAGTAAGTCATGAAGGTTTATGTGCAGGTTGCCACAGATATTGCTCTAGGCCCTACTGCAGAGGACATGAAGACAGACTGGCCACTTAGATCCCTCCTAAAAGGTGGTATTTACTTTGATCAATATTTGTTAACTTGAGATCCTGAACCGGCATCCTGAGAACTTGTTAGAAATAAACTCTCAAGCCTCACCCCGGGTTTACTGAATCAGAAACTCTCTGGGTGGGGCCCAGTAATATGTGTTTCAACTAGCACTTCAGGTGATTCTCAAACATTAAAGTTTGAGAACTACAGTACTTGATGATTTCGTTGTGGCCTGCAATCTTCAACTTAGTTCCTCAAGCTCATAAAGTCTATAGCAGTCCCAGAGTTAATTCAGAGACGTTAACCTGGGTCATGCTAACAAAGCTCACAAAAATACTGACAAAAATAAAGTCGTTTCATCAATTTACAATAAAAAAATGGAACTGTCAGGCAGACCAGAAATATATGTCCTTCTAACCAACACATTTTTTTTTTTTTCCTGTGGGCAATTTTATGGGAAACCAAATTATCAGAATGCAAGTTGGAGAACATTTTCTAGTTCCAAGTTTTTGGAGTATAAGTCTAAATATTTTATACTGTGGGCATTGCTAAAATCTTAGTGAATTTATAGTCATATAATGCCAAGGAAATTGGGGAGACAATGTCTCTGTCACCCAACCAATATTCCATTCAATATTGTTGAATAGAAATATAATGCAAACCACATAAGCAATTTTAAATTTTCTAATGGCTATTTTAAAAAGGTAAAAAGAAATAGATAAAATAAATTTTAATATTAATAATATATTTTTATTTAACTCAATAAATCTAAAATATTTAAAAATGTAATCAAAATTATTATAATATTTTACATTATATATTTTTTAACTCTTTGAAATCTCATGTGTATTTTATACTTATAACACATCTCAGTTCAGACTAGCTCCATTTCAAATGCTCAATAACCATATATGGCCAATGGCTACCACATTGTATATTTTGACCTAATCTTTACACTCTATTCTAATTTTATTATACAATTGATTTGGTGAGTCATACAACATTTTTTTAGATAGAGAATAAAATAATTAAGAATGGGATAATACAGGATGGAAAATACAAAAATGCATTTTTTTAGGACTGCATGTGTATAGATATGTATTCTAGGTTATGATGTAAAATGTATTTTTTACTGTGAATCACGTTTTAAAAGTCTGATAGCCTCTTTGTTATATTGGTTTAATTTATTCTCTTGTCAGATTATTCTATAATAGAGACATGTCATGTTCTGCTCATCTATTTCCGTATTGATGGATATTTAAATTGTTTTTTCCTTTTTCTCTTGTATAGAAAATGCTGCAAAAAACATGTCTCCGTGTATACTTGTCCTAGTGATTTTTTGGAGAGTAAATACTTAAACATACAATTGCTATATCAGCTGTTAGACTATGTGGGCTTTCAGTTGTGTTTTAATGTCATCGATGTTCTCCAGTGTGGTTGTGTTTATACCTTCGACAGCAGTTTATGAGAATACATGTCCTCATGCATTCTCACCAGCACTCTCTTGATCATTTCAAAGGTTTTAATTTTGTAAATCTGACTGGTAGAATACTAGGTTGTTTTAATTTGCATTTCTCCCACTATTAGTGTGGTTAGACCAACTTTTCTTTACTTTTACTTTAAGAATGTTTATTAAGTTATACGTGAATATAGCTAAAGAACTATATAAGTAGTGTTATATACATCCTTGTGTGTAATTTTAAGGAAATCAACCACTTCCTTTCTTCATTTTTTTCCTCCCTGACGCTAACAACTTCCAACTCTTTTGTCTCTTTATTTTGACATTAGTTGATAGTCAACATTGTTTATTAGATATTTTCATGTGTAGCTATCTAAATATGTTTGAGTTGATGTCTTATAACAATGAGGATTTAGCTTTCTCTCTCCCCACCTCCTGTCCCATTTCACTGTCGCATCCTTCATATTTTTCCACCCTCCCAACATAATAATTATAAATAGATCAATATCTAGTGCTTGCATTTTTTAATACTGTGTAAGCACTATTTAAGGCTCAGTCATGTAATACTATGAATACTTTTTACCTCCTGCATGCTTTCTTTGCTGCACAAGGCTAAATGTTGGCTTCTTTTTTCACCAATTTTAAATTTACATACTTATCATTCATTCAACCTAAGCTCTCCAAAAATTGTCTATTAATAGATAGCAAGACTTTTGGATGTATCAGGGATTCTCTCAAATTCATCTTTCCTCAAGTCTTTTGACCTACTCATATCAAAGGGCTGTCCTCTAAGTCTGGTGATTAGCTCTTATCCTGGGGAACTTCTTTTGCTTTCCTTCTCCTTTGTAACTTCTTTTTCCTTGTTCCCTCCTCTTTCTGATTTATTCCTTAATTTTCATTGAGCAGAGTGCCATATTAAGAAATGATGAATGGAAGGAAACTTTTTAGAGAACTTGTAGAATTGAAAATATCATTTATTTATATTACGCTTAATTGATAATTTTGTTGAGTGTATTCCTTAAGTAATGAAAAGGCATTATCTCATTGTCTTCAAGCTTCCACTGTTGTTGAGAATTCCAAAGTCATTTTAATCCTTGATCATTTGTGATTTTTGTTGTTTTGTTTTAAATTTCTTCCCTTTTGGTTTTTAATTTTTGTTATTTTAGAACTCTTACTAATTGTATATTTACCTATTGAACTAATTTCCATTTTTCCTGTTATTTCTCTCCTGTATTCCATCTCTTTACTTTTTGCTTTACTTTATTGAAGAGTTTTCATTTTTGTTTTCCACCCTTTCAAGTTTTATTTCTTTATTCATATTTTCATATGCAACATATTTTTATACTCTAGAGTTTTTTCATGGTTAAAATACTTCTTTCAACACAGACACACACACATACACACATACCTGTTGATGCTGTTGTTAAGTTTTTCTTAATGTAAATAGTCTCTTGACTACATGCTTGTTTGTATCTTTCATGTTAAAGAATTTTCTCAGAACTCTTGTGCTCCTTGGTTTACTACATATGAGAATGTTCCGATGAAAAAGGCTATTATAAACTAAGCTTACCAAAGGTCAGGGGCTTACTGTGAGCTTCTTCTAGGTCTTTTGTGGCAGAACCCCCTAACAAAAGCATATTTAGGTCTTTCCTCTCGGGCTGCTCAGACTCAGCAGAAAGTTCCTATCTCTTGCCTAGATTATTGAAAGGCCTGGTTCCCAGCATTTTGGGAGCAGAGTGAGGGAAGACACTAGGAATCTTTAGTATGCTCCATGTTTATTTAATTGATTGTTAAATTTTAATCAACATTTTAATGCCCCTATTTTCAGTAGGACACATCCACCTTAGTTGTATACAATGTCTCTTAGTCCAGAGGCCCTCTGATTTTATATTTCCCAGAGACTAAACTTCCTGTTTTCTGTCAGAGTGTTTAGCTGCTGGATCAGGGGAGGGAAAGTGGGGAACAAATGGCCTCTTAAAGGGTTTTCACCAATCTTCGTTATATTAGCAACCAACCTTTCACCTCTACTTCCGGAGGTACATATTACCACCAATTCCTGAGCATCTGGGGGATTCTGTGGTGTAGATGAATCCATTTTGAGTTTTTCTAATTGAGCTGAGAGACCTGAGTTACATAAATCACTCCACTTCTCATTTTTTTCGCTCAGTAATGTATTTCTAAGACCCACCCATGTTATTACGTGTTCCTCTACATGCATCTCATATGCTTCATGGTGTCCCTCTCCTGCAGTGCACCCAGTAAGTTGTAAATATGTTATACAAATCATCATCTGCCTTGTAATTTTATCATGTTTTATCATTTAAGAATTTTAAATTTTATGTAGTAAAACTTCCCTTTCTTTCCCTTATGTTTACATTATATTTTGTTTAGCTTTAAAACAAATAGACTCTTGTTTAAGAAAATATTTCCAACATAAGGAAATGCTATGCGCAGAATGTCTGTGTCCCCCCAAAATCCATATGTTGAAATATTAACCCCCAATGTGATGGTATCAGGAGTTGGGGTCTTTGGTAGATGATTAAGTCATGAGGGCAGAGCTTTCATGACTGGGATTAATGACCTTGTAAAAGAGGCCTGAAAGAGCTCTCTCTTCTCTTCTGCCATGTAAAAACACAGGAAGTAGGCTCCATCTGTGATCCCAGGAATCAGTACTTTCCCAGACATCAAATCTGCCAGCACCTTGATCTTGGACTTCAGCCTCCAGAACTGTGAGCAATAAATTTGTGTTGTTTATAAGCTACACAGTCTATGGCATTTTGTTATAGCAGTCTAAATGGACTAAGACATAAGGTAACAATGCATCTGCTTCTAATTTCTTGTAATGAATCTCCAGATGGTTTCTAATCTATCTGGGATTCATTTTTGTTTATAGTATGAGGCAGAGATTTGAATAGCCTTCATTTGGATAACATTGTTCCAACACTATTTATGGAATAGTTTGTTTTTTCCCCATGACTTATAATGCCACTTAACATATACCAAGTTCACATTAACAAAATCAGTTTTTGTTTTCTTTTTATATAAACTTTTTATCCTACTCTATTGAACTATTTACTTGTTCATCTACCAAAATCACATTAGTATTTAATTTTATTAAGAGCTTTTACAGTATCTATTAGGGTGACCATGTGCTTTATCTTCTTTAATACGTCAAAAAGTGATTACGTTAATAGATATTCTAATTTAAACTTTTTAAATTTTATTATTTATTATTAACATAATGATATTACATATTTTTTATTATTAATGTTTATCATTGATTAAATTTTTTATATTTCATTTTGGATTTTTGCTTTTGTATTCAGAAAGGGCATTGGCTTGTTAATTTTCTTTATTGGATTATTCTTGTCTGGCTAATGTTTTTGTCCTGCTTGGACATAATAGCATCATTTCTAATATTATTGAATAGTTTGTATACTTTGGAGTGTTTTTTTTGAAATTTGTTATATATTACCCATAAAGTTATATGGGCGTTCTGTCTTCTTGGTTGTGGGTATTTGAGTACTTTTAAAATATATTTTCAGGTTATTTGTCTAATTAACTTTTTTACTTCTTGAGCCAATTTTGGTAATTAATTGTTTTTGCAGTCAATTTCTATGTTATTTAGGTTACCAAAATTATTTATGTAAGGTTGTATATAGTATTTATTTTAAGTAAAATATAATCTCAATAGCTGTTATTTCTTGTTTTTCTTCCTAATGTTATTAATGTCTAATGTATGTTTTCTTCATAATAACTGAGAAAAATTATTATATTTTATTGATATTTTCAAAAACAATTTTTGATTTTATTCTTGAACTCATGTATTTATTATATTTTCAAGTTTATTTTTTAAAAATTCTGTATAAACTCCTCTTAATTCACTTTTCTTCTTTTTTTCAAATTCTTGATTGGAAAGCTTAGTTTATTCATTTAAGCTAAAAATAAAATCATTTATGACTGTACATTTTTCTCTGAGAACTGTTTTGGCTAAATCCCACAGTGTTTTGTATTTCATTGCTTTAGTGGTCACTGTTTCTAAATAGTGTAAGATGGTGTTTTGTTCACTTCTTTGACCAAAGAGTTACTTGGAAATGAGGTGCTTAACTTAAAGATATTAAGATTTTGTTGGGGCAGGTGAAGGACATATTTTTTTAACAAAACTTTTTATTTTATGAGTTTTAGATTTATAGAAATGTTGCAAAAACAGTACAGAGAGTTCCAGTACATACCACATCCAGTTTTCCATGTCATTAACATCTTTTGGCAGTATGATACATTTGTTACAACAAATGAAATAATAATGATACATTGCTATTAACTAGATTCCATACTTCATTCAAATTTCTTAGTTTTTACCAAATGTTTTTCTGTTTCATGATCCCATCCCAAATATCACTGTTACATTTATTGGTGCTGTCTCCTTAGGCTGCTCTAGACTATGACAGCTTTTCAGACTTTTTTGTTTTTGTTTTTGATGAGCTTGACAAATCTGAACAGTTCTTGTCAAGTATGTAGAATTCTTTTGACTTCAGGTTTGTATAATGTTTTTCTCGTGACTAGACTGGGCATGTATGTTCTTGGTAGGAAGACCACAGAGGTAACATGCCATTCTTAGCACATCTAATTAAGGGTCTACGATCAACCTGACTGAAAGTATCTTAGGATGTGGGACATTCAGTGCTCAAAGCAGGAAAATAGGCAAACTGTGACTCATTAATCACCCTATTCAGGTGTTCTACCAGGTACTGTGGAGGGGGCATAGCGTGCCGAGCCACTCCCTCCATTATTCAAGCCTTTATTTTTATTGTAAATAAATAACCAATATAAAATACATTTATTAGTAGTAAATTATAATCTTCATTTTATTATTAATATCTCTCAGTATTAATCCCCTATCATAGGGTAGGAAAAGCAAATAGAAATAGTGGCAAGATTATTGATGTACTTAATATTAAAAATGTCTTTCATAATTTCCACTAGTGTTTCATTTCTGAAAGGCTTCAGGATCACTGAAAATTTAAGGTTAAGTGAAGAAACCAGAATTATTACTATGTGTCCTGAGCTGAATGCACCTCAATAGCCACAGAGCAGCGAAATCTGGAAGGACAGAGTTGCTGTGTATCTTGGGGCTTATTGTAAGCTAGCAAGTCTCTCTTCCTGTCTGCTGCCTCTCCTTCTCCTTTCCTTCTGTAGTCTCCCCTCTTTCCTTCCCTTCTCTCCCTCTCCCTTCCTTCTTCTCATTATTTTCTTCCACGTCTTCCCCTTCTTCTCCTCTTCCTTGTCTCTCCTTTATTTTGAAAATGCACAGGGAAAAGAAATTCCCTGAGAAGCTGTTGTTGTGGGCTGTTATTAACATCCTTGAAAGAATACTGGAGGGTCTTCCACATGGCAAGAATCTCCATCGGCTGTATCTTTTAAGCTAAAGAAATAAAAAAAGTAATCGGCATTGCTGGTTTATACCCATTTCTGATTCTATCGAGGAATATTTGGGGGATCCCTCCTCAGAGCCTGCCCCACAGCTGAGTGCCAGCCTGGCTCACCAGAGTGGTATGTGTGTCCTGCTAACCCTATCGTTAACTCTCCTTTTCTCTTCTTCACCCTCCTATCTTCACCATGTGGCTCTCATTTGTTCTCCTCCATACCAGGAGAATAACCAGATAGAAACCCAGATATCTCCCCACAGTGATGCCAGGAGATGCCTAATTCTCTCTCAAAAGTTACAAGGATACATCTGGATCCCTTTCACCCCTGCAGTGGAACCTGCCCCTTGCCCTAGCCTGGGTTGCCTAAATTCTCAAGATAAGTACCGCAGGGCACAGCAGTCTCCACATTAATAGAAACACCCATCTTTTAAAAGGATTCAGACATATGTGACGTGCTTTGGAGAGCCTTTTGGTTTATTACTGAGGAGAATTTGCTTTAGTATATGTTTGGTTTGGCTTCTAAGTATTAATATTTGATTTTTTTCACTTCCCCCACCCATCTCCTTTCTTTCTCTTGAGTGTAGCCACTGCCTGAAACTTTGATGTCTTAGAGTGTATGGACATTTCCTGTCTACTCCGTCAGAGTTAGACTGATGTCTGTGTGCTTTACTTCCCTCTATGCAGTAGTTGGTGGGGATTGTGAAACTTGTAGTTTCTTTCTGAATTTTCCTTACATTTTAGTCCCCTCCTATCCCCGTACCCTCTACTAAACCCCTCAATGTGGCTTGCCTGTCATTTCTTTTCAGATTAGTTTGAATGTGTGAGTATGTAAAAGGTGTAACTATTTCATAATTGTCTGGATATAATATTTATAGGAAACAAATAACCAAGCATATTGTAGAATTCCTGGGATCTGCTCTGAGTAGTACGCTTGTGGGCTTTTGATCATGTATGAAAACAAAAATATAAAGTAGGGCTGAAAGAGATTGTCACCAAAAGGCAGTTTGCGGCAAAAAAAAAAAAAAAAAAATCTTCTTGGAAGAGGTAAAAAAGATATATTAGGTTTATGTCATAAGGGTTTTAGCTTACATGGGAGTCAGAATTTTAACCTAATTAGACAGTCTTTTGTAGCCTGCTATTGCAGGATTTTGGGCTAAGTTATTTTGAGGATGCCTTAGGATCTGAGTTTGACTCTCTATCAGCACATTGCTTTTGTTTTCATACTTTTTTTTTTAGCACTTTATATTTTCTTTGTGGTTTTCTAATCATTGATATTTTTATAGGAAAAAAAAAAGATGCTGTACACCTGCCTGCCTGGCCAAAAGCAGATGACAAATTCAAAAAGGGTAATTAGTTTAATGAAGAGTCTATTTAATGAATGAGCTATTTTTACAAATTGTGAGGGGTGAGGGGGTAATGGGAAAGCAACAAGATATAATGAAATAACCAAGGGTGAGCAATAGTAGGAGGCTGCTACCACCCCAAGGACTAAGGGACAGTGAGAGTAATTATTCCTAACACTAGTGAGAACTGTAGCTTTCATTAGAGAGCAAAGAGATTGTCTGGTGGGAGTTGTGGCCTTTGGTAGAAAAACCCAGCCACTGCCAAATTGTGTTTGGTTCAGGTTTAGTTTGAAATGCCTTTGAGATTGCCAAGTGGAAATTTCAATTAGCTGGAGTATATGAAACTGGAGCTCAGAAAACCAGGTTTGGTTGGAGACATCCCATTGAAAGTCTTCGAAATATACACAGTACATAGAACCATAAACATAGATGAGATAATTTAGAAGAGAGTTTACAGTAGTAACAGAAGTGATTTCCCTGTGGGGAACTCAAAATACATAGAAACTGGGTAAAGAAGGAAGAGACAGCAAAGGGACCCAAAGCGGAGTAGGGGTGGTGGCTCTAAAGAAAGGAGAAGAAATCTTGGAGAATTTGTTTTTTCTAAGTCAGTGTAAGGAAATGTTTCAAGAGGAAGGGAAGGGGTTAGCCTTTTGGGATGTTACTGAGAGGTCAGATAAAGATGCGGATGGAGAAAATGTCCTTGGAATTTAGAGGTATGAAGGTCATTGGTGACTGCTCCAGTTACTAATGCATGACATCATCATTTTATTATGCCTCTGGATTCTGTGGATCAGGGATTCAGATGGGGGGCAATGGGAATGTTTATTTCTGTTCCATGAGGTCTGAGGCCGCCACTAGAAAGACTTAAAGACTAAGAGTGAATCCACAGTTGGAGTCTGGAATCATCTGCACATTTGTACACCGACAAATCTGTTAGTTGCAGAGGAGGACTGGGAGACCAGATCGGCTAATCCCAGTGACTACACATGGCCTCTTCTTGTAGCTTGGCTTGGCTTCCACACAGTGTGACAACTTCACAGTGTGACACCTACATGGTGTGTCAGGGCTCCAAGACTTATGATTTCAGAGGGCAAGGCAGAAGTTTCACTTTTTGTGACCTAATCTTGGAAGTCGCCATATTCTATTGGTTACAAGTGAGTCACAAATCTGGTTAGATTAAAGAGGAGGGGGCATAGACCTCACCTCACTACTGAAGAAATGTCTGAATATTTGTGAACATATTTTAAGACCATCATAAGGACTTTAATCAGTCCCGAAGGAGAGGAAAACCCAGACTGAAGGGGATTGCAGGGTAGTAGAACGTGAGAGGTACCAATAGAACGTGAACTAATTTTATAATTAAAGTTAATACAGGAAAACTTTTAAAAAAATTGAATCTGATATAAAGAGGACACAAAAATATGAATGAATTTTAATATCCCTCAAAATAGTGACAGCTGATTTGAGTCTACATTTGGAAATCATAACTGCACATTCAGCCTTTCAATAAGTATCTCAAAATATCTTCCAAGTAGTAATTTTTTTTTTTAAAAAATTAAGCTACAAACTCCTCGTGTAGTAAGTAGAAAGTAGTATCGCACCAGTTTAACAGATGGAGCACAAAGAGGGTAAATACATTTCTGTGCCTTCATGGTAAGGCTTTGGCAGTGTCAAAAATACAAGCAATACTCGTGATTAGTATGCTTGGTCCTTATATGTGAAGAGCTGTGCACCTGAAAGGCAATCAAACCCTGCTCTCATGAAGAATATTGTTCTAATTTCCTCAACGATTTTTGAGTTCCTCTTCTAGTTTTAAATTCTGTTTTACTTTAATAATAACCTCCAAAATTTCCATATAGAAAATATATATCACGCGTGTACTTATATATCATCAAAACTCTATGATGACATAGCTATAAATATTCAGCTAATAAAACATCTTGAAAAAATAATAAGAAATTTGCCACATAATAAATCCATAAATATCTTTAAAATTCAGCAATTATTTTTTCTTCCACTGTATAATTAAAGCTCCCAAAGCTCAGTTAGGTATGCAAACTTTTTCTATTTGTTTCCTATAAGATGTATCACAAACGGATTTGTGGGGATGGAAAAGTAGGTATCAAAAATGAGCCTGAATTGCTAGACTTGTGCCTGCCTGGGAGGGTGCTAGTCCACCAAAAGTAAAAAAATTCTGTATTTTTAAAATGCTATGTGATTGGGAGATGTCATTTAGCTGTAAATATGTATGCACAAATCCCACTAATATTTCTGTGAGATGAAATTTCCTGTAAGAGCAATTTCTTTCCCCCCAATTTGTTTTAAAGGGATTTCTGAGTCTCTTACAGTGAAAACGATATTCGATAGCAGTGAAATAGATGACATGAACTGAATTATAATTTAATATATATGATTTTAAATTCACTTTGTGAAGTATGACCCACATCCCTTTATTAACCAAGTGACAAAACCAGACTTAACATTTTCTTATGCCATTAAATATACACTTGTTTTTTTCTAAACTGTGGATATTTAGAACTTAAGGAGGAAGGAAATAGAGAAAGAATCTATTTGTATTAGGGGTTGGAGTGCTCATAGGGAAGGAATAACGTTTAATTTTTTACTCATTTAGCTCTTAGCAATTAAGTGTTTTAAGGATTTTTCTAAAGACGTAAATAGAAGAGACTAAGTGCTAGGCTTCTAGCTGTCTAAAAGACATTTAAGAAGGCCAGAAAAAAATCAATTTTTATAGCAAAAATAGAAATGTAAAGTCTGGTTTTCATTGTTAATATTCATTTCTTATCTTATTTTTCAGAATACTATGGGGGTACAAATGCTTTGGTTACATATATTACCTTCGCACTGCCCCAGTCAGAGCTACAAGCGTGCCGATACCCCAGACAGCGCGCACCGTGCCTGTTAGGTGTAAGTTTACCCCTCCCCTGCTCCCCCAACCTGCCTGACACCTGATGACACCTTGCTTCCATATGTGCACATAAACGTTGTTCAATAGTACCAATTTAATGGTGACTACATGTGGTACTTGTTTTTCCATTCCTGTGATACTTCACTTAGAAGAAGGGGTTCTAGCTCCATGCAGGATAATACAAGAGGTATTAATAGCTCACCATTTTGTGGGTGAGTAGTACTCCATGGTATACATATCCACATTTTATTAATCCACTCATGTATTGATGGATAGTTGGGTTGTTTCCACATCTTTGTAATTGTGAATTGTGCTGCTATAAACATTCCAGTGAAAATGTCTGTATTATAGAATGTATATTTTTTCCTTTGGGTAAATATCCAGTAGTGGGATTGCTGAATCAAGCGCTAGTTCTACTTTCAATTCTTTGAGGTATCTCCTCCATATTACTTTCCATAGAAATTGTACTAATTTGCAGTCCCACCAGCAGTGTATGAGTGTTCCTATCTCTCCACATCCACATCAACATTTGTTGTTTTGGGACTTTTTGATAAAAGCCAATCTCGCTGGAGTTAAGTGATATCTCATTGTGGTTTTGATTTGCATTTCCCTGATGATTAGAGATGTTGAGCATTTTTTCATGTTTCTTGGCCATTAGTCTGTCTTCTTTTGAAAAGTTTCTGTTCATGTCCTTTGCCCACTTTTTGATAGGGTTGTTTGATTTTTTCTTGTTGATTTTCCTGAGTTCTAAGTAGATTCTAGTTATCAGCCCTTTATTGGATTTGTAGCATGCAAAAATTTTCTCCCATTCTGTAGGTTGTCTGTTTGCTCTTGCGACAGTTTCTTTGGCTGTGCAGAAGCTTTTTAATTTGATCAGGTCCCATTTATTTATTTTGGTTGTTGCTATGATTGCCTTTGGGGTCTTCTTCATAAATTCTTTGCCTAGGCCAATGTCTAGAAGAGTATTTCCAACATCTTCCTCTAGAATTCTAATAGTTTCACTCCTCAGGTTTAAGTCTGTCACCCAGCGTGAGTTGATTTTTGTGGGAGGTGAAAGGTGTGGATCCTGGTTCAGTCTTCTACATGTGGCTACCCAGTTTTCCCAGCACCATTTATTGAATAAGGATTCTTTTCCCCAGTGTATGTTTTTATCTGCTTTGTCAAAGATTAGGTGGCTATATGAGGATGGTTTTATATCTGGGTTCTCAGTTCTATTCCACTGGTCAATGACTCTATTTTTGTGCCAGTACCAAGCTGTGTTGATTACTACAGCCTTATAATAAAGTTTGAAGTCTGGTAAGTTGATACCTCCCATTTTGTTTTTATTGCCTAGAATTGTTTTTGCTATGCGGGGTCTTCTCTGGTTCCATACAAAGTGTAGAATTAATTTTTCTACATCTGTGAAGAATGATGTTGGTATTTTAATAGGGATTGCATTGAATCTGTAGATCACTTTGAGTAGTATAGACATCTTAACAATGTTGATTCTGCTGCCCACGAGCATGGTATGGTTTTCCACCTGTTTACATCCTCTGCTATTTCCTTCCTCAATGTTTCATAGTTCTCCCTGTAGAGGTCTTTTACCTCCTTAGTGAAATATATTCCTAGATACTTTATTTTCTTTGTTGCTATTGTGAAGGGAATTGAGTCTTTGATTAGGTTCTCGGTATGACTGGTATTGGCATATATGAAAGCCTCTGATTT
This sequence comes from Indri indri, assembly GCA_004363605.1. Lineage (NCBI taxonomy): Eukaryota > Metazoa > Chordata > Mammalia > Primates > Indriidae > Indri > Indri indri. The sequence continues at coordinate 23,236 of RJWJ010001037.1, forward strand.
GTGTGTATTGATTTTATATCCTGAGCCTTTACTGAATTCATTTATCAATTCCAGGAGCATCTTGGTTGAATCCATGTGTTTTCTAGATATAATATCATGTCATCAGCAAATAGTGAGAGTTTGATCTCTTCTGTTCCCATTCGTATGCCTTTAATTCCACTCTCTTGCCTGATTGCTGTGGCCAGGACTTCCAGCACTATGTTGAATAGAAGTAGAGATAATGGGCAACCTTGTCTGGTTCCAGTTCTAAGTGAGAATGCTTTCAATTTTTACCCATTCAGTATGATGTTGGCTGTGGGTTTGTCATAAATGGCTTGTATCATTTTTAGGTAAGCCCTATCTATGCCTATTTTGTTAAGCGTTCTTATCATAAAAGGGTGTTGAATTTTGTCAAATGCTTTTTCTGCATCTATTGAGAGAATAATATGGTTTTTGTTTTTGCTTCTGTTTATGTGGTGAATTATGTTTATAGATTTGCATATGTTGAACCATCCCTGCATCAATGGAATGAAGCCCACTTGGTCATGACGGATTATTTTCTTAATAAGCACCTGGATTCAGTTAGCTAGAATTTTTTTGAGAATTTTTGCATCTATTTTCATAAGGGATATTGGTCTGTAGTTTTCCTTTTTTGTTGTGCCCTTTCCCTGTTTTGGTATCAGGGTTATGTTGGCTTCATAAAATGTGTTGGGGAGGAATCCATCCTCGTTGATGCTGTGGAATAATTTCTGCAGGATAAGCACCAGTTCTTCTTTGTAGGTGTGGAAAAATTCGAGTGTGAAACCATCTGGTCCGGGACTTTTCTTTTTTGGAATGTTTTTTATTGCTGTTTCAATTTCGGTCCTTGATATTGGTCTGTTCAGGAATTCTATTTCTTCCTGGTGGAGCCTAGGGAGCCTGTGTGTTTCTAAAAATTTGTCCATTTCCTCCACATTTTCCAGTTTGTGTGCATAAAGGTTTTTGTAATATTCATAAATTATATCTTGAATCTCCATGGCATCAGTTGTGACTTCTCCTTTTTTGTTCCTGATGGAGCTTATTAGGGATTTTTCTTTTGTGTTTTTCATTAGTTTAGCCAAAGGTGTGTCAATTTTGTTTATTTTTTCAAAGAACCAACTTTTTGTTTTATTAATCTTCCGTATAGTCCCTGTTGTCAATTTCATTTAGTTCTGATTTGATCTTATTAATTTCCCTTCTTCTGCTGGGTTTGGGCTTGGTCTGTTCTTCTTTTTCCAGTTCTTTGAGTCGATTCATTAGGTTGTCTATTTGTGCTCTTTTTTACTTTTGGATATAAGCATTTATGGAAATAAACTTTCCTCTCAGGACTGCTTTGTCTGCGTCCCACAGATTTTGATAACTTGTGTCACCTTTGTCATTTAGTTCAAAGAATCTTTTGATTTCCATCTTTACTTCCTTGTTTACGAAGGAATCGTTCAGCAGAAAGTTGTTCAATTTCCATGACTTTGTGTAGAGATGAGAGTTTCTGTTGGGCTTGATTTCTGTTTTTATTCCACTGTGATCTGAGAAGATGCATGGTATGATTTCTATTTTTTTAAATTTTTTGAGACATGCTTTGTGTCCTAGAATATGGTCAATCTTAGAGAATGTCCCATGAGCTGATCAGAAGAACGTGTATTCAGTGGTTTTGGGTAGAATGTCCTGTAAATGTCAGTCAGGCCCATTTGTTCTAGAGTTCTCTTTAAGTCCATTATTTCTTTGTTAATTTTCTGTTTGCAGGATCTGTCCTGTGCTGTCAGTGGGGTGTTGAAGTCTCTGACTATTATGGTGTTGCTGTCTATCAATTTGTTTAGATCAAGTAGAGTTGGCTTTATGAATCTGGGTGCACCTAAGTTGGGTGCATACATATTTAGAATTGTTATGTCTTTTTGTTGAACTCTACCCTTCACCATTATATAGTGACCCCCTTTGTCTTTCAGTGCTTTTGTTGGTTTAAAAACCAAGTTGTCTGAGATCGAAACTACCACACCAGCCTTCTTTTGGCTTCCATTTGCTTGAAACATTGATTTCCACCCCTTTACTTTGAGTCTAAATGCATCCTTGCAGGTTATATGCATTTCCTGGAGATTGCAGATGCTTGGCTGGTTTTTTTTATCCATTCGGCCAGCCTATGTCTCTTGAGAGGGGAGTTCAAACCATTCACATTTATTGAGAGAACCGATAAGTGCGGTGAATTACTGTTCATTCTGTTGCATTGCATTGTTTTTGTTGCTTTGTTTTCTCTCTTGAGCCATTGTGGAATCTAGCCTTTGACCTTTAACTTTTGAGTGGTTTCACATTTGAGAGTGTTTACCATGCTGATCCTTGTGTAATTCTGTTTTGAGTACTTCTTGGAGAGCTGGTCTTGTCTTGGTGAATTCCCTCAGTCTTTGGTTATCTGAGAATGTCTTTATTTCTCCTTCATATATGAAACTTAGTTTAGCAGGGTACAAGATTCTAGGCTGGGCATTATTCTGTTTCAGAAGAGTGAGAATGGGGCCCTAGTCTCTTCTTCCTTGTAGGGTTTCAGTTGAGAAATCTGGAGTTATTCTGATGGGCTTTCCTTTGTATGTTACTTGTTGCTTTCACCTTACAGCTCATAGAAGGGCCTCTTCAGTGGATATTTTGGTCAATCCGATGACTGCGTGATGTGGTGTCTTCCTATTTGCATTGAATCTCCCTGGGGTCCGTTGAGCTTCTTGTACCTGTATATCTAGATTTTTAGGAAGGCCTGGGAAATTCTCCTCTATTAATTCTTCAAATAGCTTATCCAGCCCTTGAGTGTTTTCTTCTTCACCTTCTGGAACCCCTATCACCCTCAGGTTCGGTTTTTTCACATAATTCCACATATCTTGTGGGCTTATTTCTTTTCTCTTAATTTTCTGCTTGATCTCTGTGACTGACTTATTTAATTGGAAGGAGTTGTCTTCAATCTCTGAGATTCTTTCTTCTGTTTGATCTACCCTGTTCTTGAGGCTTTCCACAGTGTTTTGTAGTTCCCTGAATAAGTCCTTCATTTCCAGGAGATCAGTTTGATTTTTCTTTAATATTTCAAATTGTTTAGTGAATTTTTCTTCCAAGTCCTGGATTTTTTTTGTGGTTTGTTTGTGTTGGTTATCCATTTTTTCTTGAATATCATTCAGTTTTCTTACAATCCATGTTTGAAATTCTTCTTCTGTCATTTTAGTGTTCTGAGTTTGGTTAATGTCCATTGCTGGGGAGCTGTTGTTCCTCTTTGGGGGTGTGCTTTCTGTTTGAGTCTTCATACTTCCAGAGTTCTTTTGCTGGTTGCTTCCCATCTGGATCAGTTATTCCTTCTTGCCTTTAGATTTTCATTTGGATAATGACATGCCCTATTTAGTCTCTGAGCCAGTAGGTGGTGTTTTTGGGTGAGATTTGACCACACCATTTATGATGAATCAGTAGATGCAGTAAAAGGGTGTGCATGATGACCTCCCTGTCAGTAGGTGGCACTTGCAGGGAGGAGCGAGCTGCAGTCCTGTTTTTGGGTCCTGTAGCTAGCTCTTGTTCCTCTAGAGAGGCCTTCTTGTGCCTAGGGTGATGGGTGGGGCCCTGGGACTTCCAGGTGTGTCCTTGTTCTCCACCTCAGTGGGGGCAGGACCAGGAGTGAGTCTGGGTGGGGTGGGTTGGGTAAGCCTGCCCTCAGGCTCCACAACTGCTGTTAGCAGGGGTCAAAGGTCTGCTCTTTGTTTCTGTGCAAAGCTGCTGGGAGGGGCTGAAATGGCTTGACTCAGCTGAAAGTCTGGGCTTGGGGGGTGGGGCTGTCCAAGACCCGCACTCTGGAGCAGGTCTCACTCCCCTCCACTCTCCCCCTCTCCGTGGCCTCTCCCAGGCCTCTGCCAGCAAGCGAGACCTCAGGCCGATGGATCTGCCCTGGCTGTGACATGGGCCAGGAGGTTCCCTACCCAGGATCGCAGCCTGAGCTGGGTACACAGCCCTCTTTTGGGAAGAGGGCTGCCGCTTAGGCACGCTGATCTGCCCCTAAAGGCACGCACTCCTCAGTAAGCTCTTTCACAGATCTCTCCTCTGTGCCCCAGGGCAGTGCAATCGTGACCTGTGTGTACGGGGTCTGGTCTGCAGGCCTGTCCCCTGGGCCCTGGAGATCAATCCCTGACCCTGCCAGGGGGAGGGGTGCTGGTCTTGAAACACCTACAGGGTGCCCAAGCTGGATCTATTTCATTCCACCTCGGGATTTGCCCCGTTCTCCTGGAGTTCCCAGACAAGCAGCACCTGGAAGGGCTGGCAGGTAGGGAGCTCGCAGTCTGAGTACCCCTCAGTCTGTTGTAGGGCCCCAAAAGGAAAAGTCCCGTTCCTTGGAGATGCCTCCGTGTGATGGTTAAATTGTCTATCTGGGCACCCTCAGGTAGGGAGGGGGAAGGAGAGAATGGAGCATTATGGCGTCTGCCGATAGGCTCGGGTCTGCATGCGGGGAGGTGCCCCGAGGGCCTGGGAACCCAGCGCTGCGTCCGCAAGAGGCCACTGCTCACTGCTGGCAGCCGTCTCTGGGCTGGTGTCGGCAGGTCTCTCCAACCACTCAGTAGCCCACCAACAGTCCAAGATGCAAGGGAGGGGGAAGTTAACTGCTCCACCTACCCTTGTCGCTGGTCTCCAAGCCTCTCGGGACCTTTCTCCTTCCAGTTCTCCTCCGCAACGTCTTCCTGTGGAATCTCCTGTAGTTTCAGGCACCCTTCCTTCTGACCCTCACCCGATCTATGTTTCTCTGCTAGTTTATTTTTTTCTCTTTCTTCTAAAATTTGTCTTTTTTGCACAGACACTCTGGCGGCTTTTCTCGTCCACCATCTTGGCTCCTCACCTCCTTGATTTTTTCTTGTTGATTTTCCTGAGTTCTATATAGATTCTAGTTATCAGCCCTTTATCGGATGTGTAACTTGCAAATATTTTCTCCCATTCTGTAGGCTGTCTATTCACTGTAATGATAGTTTCCTTGGCTGCTCAGAAGCTTTTTAATTTAATCCAGTCCCATTTCTTTATTTCCGTTTTTGCTGTGATTGCTTTTGGGGTCTTCTTCATAAATTATTTGCCTAGGCCGATGTCTATGAGAGGTTTTCCTACATTTTCTTCTGGAATTTCCCCTGTATTTCTTGATTAGGAGAAAAGCTATTTATAATGTTGAAGAACCCAAAAACTCAGTTCTACCAGTTACACAAGATCGTGGTTAAGGTGACATGCAGCCTTGACAAGAATGGCTAATTACGTCAAATTATAGCTTTTAAAATGCCAAATGAGATCTCATTTCAGATTAAGTCCTGTTCAGGCCTCAGCTGGGTTTCTAGTAGAAAACCTACTCTTTAAATTAGATTGAAACGTTTAACTAGGGAAGAAAGAAAATAGACTGAGTACTGCAAAAGAACAAGAATTAATGTCAGATATACAGCATAACGTCTTACATAGCCCAGCTCTGATTGTAACCATTTGTGGATTGCAAGAAATAACTGCAGAATCATTATGTAATAAGGGTTGTTTTTATCCCTGGACCCTGTGGTCCAGTTTTCTTCAAAACTTTACCTAATGCTGAGTTTAGTCTTTTATAAATACATACTGTTTCCGTGGGTTATTAGTGTGAAACAGAATATTCAAAAACTTACTGCCTTAAAAAACAACTATTTATTACTTCTCAAAGTCTGTGGTACAGCTGGGCAGTTCTGCTCATCTGAGTTGGGCTTGGCTGACATCAACAGGCCTCAGTCCTGTGCCTGCAGTCATGGGCTGAGGGGCTGGCTGGGGTGACTTGGCTCTGTTTGATGCCATCCATCTAACAGGCAGCCCGAGCCTTTCTGATGCTAGTGGAAGAATTCCAAAAAAGACTGTGAATTAGTGCAAGGTCTTTCGAGACCTGGGCTTGGAATTGGCATATGGTCATTTCTGCTGCTTCTCTTGGCCAAAGCAAGTCACAAAGCCAGCCCAGTTCAAGGGGTGCAGAAGTAGACCCCACATCTTGATGGGAAGAGGTCCAAAGTCACATTTCAAGGCATGTATAGACAGGGAGGGGTGGAGAACTGTAGTCATTTTTCTTCCAATCTTCCAGATACATTCTATAAAAAGCAAACTGCCCATTATCATATAAGGTCTTTGCATGCATTCTTTATTTTTCCCCAGCAAGAAGCATGCCTATTTTTTCCACAATTTCTTCCACAAATTGTATTTTTCACAAACACCTTTAAGCACTTGCTCTTATTTCCTTAAAAAAAAATTATTGAGATTATCAACATGAGCCCTCCACTTTCCATTGCCATCATTTTCAAGTTGCACAAATACTCTCTTGAATAGGATGAACATTCGTTTGACATTCCTAAGCAGGCTTACATTAATTTTAGTTCCCCACTGAATTTCAAACAGGAGCCTCCACACTGACATTAAAAAATATTAACATTTGCAGTGGCAGTGCAATCTGCTGAGGCGTGGATTGTTGCTCTGACTTGCCACATCTTTCCCCTTGTTCTTTTTTTAGAAAGAGCAAAGCAGAGGGATTTGGCAGGGCAATTGAAACTGCCACTCAGAGCAGCTCCGGAGAAGGAAGGCTAGTCTGACCATATTGAGTTCTAACTGGCAGCAACTCCTTCGTTCAAGGTCTTTCTGTGGAAAGGCAATGCTGGCTAGGCCCCTCACTCGCACTGAAGTCTGTCCTGTGTGTCAGAGATAACTTCCTAGCCATAAAACTGCAGCTACTTTTAATTTTTCTGAATGCTTCCAAAACGGCTTCTTTTTAATCTGTTCTTTTGCCCCAAGTAAGATTTCCCCCTTTGTTGTTGACAATAATGCAGTCAGTGAAAAGAAGCCAAGCTTCTGATTGAGGTGAGGGCGGATAAGTTGTTCATTAACAATTTTGCTTTTTCCAATTGAGCCTTTCATGCCCTTCATGGACAAGAAAAAGTGTAATAGGGAGAGTTTCCTTCTGAAGCTATTCTCCACCTCTTTCAGCCTTGCTTATTTTTATCATGTCCCATCGCCATTATTACCCATTATATTTATATCTGTGTTTAGCAGGCAGACTTGCTTGGTGTCTATAAAGGTGTAATGAGCAATTTGGGTTAATGATTTTCTGCAGCTGCTCAAAACAGTTGGTACTAACGTCATCGTTTATGCCTTCCAAAAGAAATCTGAGCAAGGCATCAGATGTGGACCAAATTGGCTTTGCCTGTCGAATGGAGGAAGTAAAAGCATGGATGGGGGTGGCGTGTGTGTGTAATAACTGTTCATGCATCTTTCATTCCCTAGTTGGATGCACGCTAGCAGGGGAGCCTCTCTCATAAAACAATCTTTAGCATTGGGAGAAAAAACTGGGTTCAGTGTTTCTCCTTAGCAGCATATTAGCTATGTGACCTTGAGCAATCAGTTTAACTTTTCTGAGACTCAGTTCCCTTCTCAGTGAAACTGGGAATACTGAATACCTCCTAGGATGGTTTTAGGATAGAAGAGAGACACGTGTGAAGCATGGTGGACGGTGACACTCAGGGATTGTTACTGGGATACATTTTTAGAGGTCTTTTCCTTAGGTCCTGTGCACAGATACAAATCAGAAAGTCTCTCCACATATATTTTTCTCAGCACATTATCTATTTAAAGGTCTCTCCTACAGATGTTAATTCATACTTTCAGTTTTCCCCTTTTTCAATTCCAGGCTCCTCTCCGTATTACGGTAGCAGTGTAACTTAATGACTATTTTACATTGTGTGGGTTATCGTCATACTTTAGGAAACCGGACCTTGACTGGAAAGTAATTTAAATTTGGCAGCCTGTAGACTCACAGAGGGACAGTTCTAGATAAAATTTTGAAAGAGAAATTTGTGCTGAATTTCCTCCCAGCCCCAACCACCTCTCTAAAATATACCTGTGATGGTGAGGGTATTCTTCAATGCTGTCTCCTTCTATGCCTGTCCCCGCCTCTTTATGATATTCTGTGTTCTGAAGGCTGTTTGATTTTCTTGCACCAGAGCTCGTTTGATGTACTCCCCATTGGTAGAAACCATGCCTACCCATCTCTCATTGATATCTGTAGCCCAGAGCCAAGCATATATTGGGCTCATAATCACTGCTTGTTAAATGGATAGACATGACTATGAAGAGATAGCCAATCCGCTCAGTTAATTGGAGCTAAAGGGTTAATTAGTGTAAATGATTTCATGGATTGTGTCTCCCAGACTTCAAATTTGCCTTCTGGCTGGCACCTTACAATGTCGAAATCTGTGGAAGTGGCAGATGGTGGGAAAGCTTTATGACCCTGGGCCAGGCCTTGAGGGTGTGTGAGGTGGGTGGATATTTCTGGACATGTAACCTTGATATGCTGTTCTCACAGTTTTGTGAGGGCTGAGGCACACACTATTACTTCTTTGGTTGAAGAAATGGAAATTATTGTCCCCCACCATCACCCAAAAAGTTGCTTAGAACATTTTAATTTCACGGTTTTATAAATGCTCTGAAAACTAATGACTGGTATTCATCGAGCCCCAGTCTTGGCAGACATTGGTGAAAGGGCTTGGCAAATACAACCTCATTTAATCCTAATAAACAATCTTATATGTAGGTGATATTTTTAATTTCTGCTTTATGAAGGGGGAAACCAAGATACAAAGAAATTAATAAATTGTTTATAAAATTACAGTAAGTAAACAGAAAAGCCAGGGATCAAACCTAGATATTTTGGTTCCAGATTCCATGCATTAGCTACTATATTATAAAGGATAAGAGCATAGAAAAGTTGGAATAAATATTTGCTGGAGACTTGGAGGGAATAGCAGAGTGATCAATAAATTGTTGTTGGCCTTTATTAGCAACTGTGGGAAATATACTTACACAATAAGAATTGGGAGTGCTCAGGTATGCTTCAGTGCAGAAAGAACCTGGAATTACTAAAGACAGTTCCTTAGAGATGGGGCCTCTGGGTTATGTAGGACAAGAATGTCAGGATATACATAAAAGTATTTTTGGAGTGCAGTACAGGTATTTCAGACAGGCAGTTGATAGAGGAGTTTTCATCATCAGGCAAACTGGTGGCATCCTCATGAAAACAGAGAACTTGGTAAGGACATATACCAAATAAAATACCCACTCTGGACCCTCTGGAGGTAGGCAGAGGGAGTTCTCTCATTTACCTCAAGAAGTTGTTCTTGGTCTGATCTGGCTCATGACACATGAATCATCAGTAGGACCCCAGGTTCCTTGCCAGTAGACATGACTACAATCACTTTGACCAGACAATGGTTTCAGTTATTATGTCTGCCATTGAGGGACATTATGTGGGCGGGTTGATGGTTTCACGGAGGATGGTAGTTCCACTAGGAAGGATGGAGGTGATTATTCGTGTTGACAAGAACTGACCAAACTTGATGTGCCATATCCGATTAATAACGAGATGAGCCATATCCGATTAATGACAGGATGAGCCTTATAAGATCAAGCGATTTGCTAGGATGTGGATAGTCATGGGGTACAGATTTGGTATTGGAATCACGCATATAGGTGTTTTATGTACGATCAATAGGGACTATGTACTTGCTTATATGCATGGGGACTGGAAGTGTATGTACGATATACATAATATGTACCATGTACGGTTAATACATATATTGTACCAATGCATAATTTATGGGGAAAGGCACATAATGCACGATGTACATAGAGCAAATTTTGCAAGCATGTAAAGTGACTGCCATTGAATCTCCCCAAAACTTACTGGCTTAAAACAACAATAATTTATTATCTCTCACATATTCTGTGGGTCAAGAATCCAGGATTGGCTCAGCTGTGAAGTTCTTTGTGGTTTCTCCTCAGGTTACAATCTGACCACGGCCAGGACTGAGGTTATTTCACTTCTTCACTCTTGTGTCTGGGGTTAGGAAGACAAACAGCTGGGGGCTAGATAGCGGTGTGGTAGGGCCAATGTGAACCAACTCACAAAGTCCAATTGTCGAACATTCAGGAATTTTGTGAGCTGAGTTTTCAGCTGTGAATAGCTTGAAATTGACCATGGTGGGAATATTTACACCACAGAAACCAGCAAATGCTATAAATCAGGGCTTTCTTTCTTTTTTCTTTTCTTTTTTTCTCCAGAGAGCTGTTTTGCCTACTCACTACTAGGACTGAAATATTGGATGCTCCTTGAGTATTTCTTTCTATCTTTATGTAGTTTCTCTGTGTAATATCTCCAGCATGGTGGCTTCAGGGTAGCTGAACTTCTTACATATCAATTCTGGGCTCCCAAGGTGCATGTCCTAAAAGAGAGAGCCAGGAGAAATGATATGGTTTTTTAAGACCTAACCTTGGAAGTTATCATCATTTCTATTGTAGTCCCAGGCCCTTCCAGATTCAAGAAGAGGGAACATAGAGCCCACCTTTTGATGGAGGAGTGTTAATATCACATTGTTAGGAATAGCATGTGAATGGGAGGACTTGTTGCAGCTATTTTTGGAAAAGACACTTGTTGCAAAGAGTTTTTCTTTTTTAACTTTTATAAACAATTACATGACTAATGCTTATTGTAATAAATTATGTAAGGGGAAATTAAAAATCACCAGATATCCCTCCACCCTGAGATAAGCAGCATTATTGTTTTGATAACAATCCATTTATAAATCTCTTGAATGTGTACATATATACATAATTTTGAAGAAATGAAATTATGTCATAAACATTATTTTAGTGTTTGTTTAGTGTCATACAAACTGTTATACAGTTTTCTCTTTTGTTTACCATTCCTTTTCTCCCTCCCTCACTTATGTGTACCTTGCTTATCACACTTGTAATACACCAAAGAATATCTCTAAATCAAATGATAAAGCCTCAGTTAGTTTCCTGAGGCTGCTGCAAGAAATTAGTCACAAACTTAAAACAACACAAATTTATTCTTTCGTAATTGCAGAGGCCAAAAGTCTGAGATCAGTATCACTGAGCCAAAATCAAGGTATTCAGGGCTGTGCTCCCTCCAGAGGCTCTAGGGGAGATTCCCTTTCTTGCTCCTTCTAGTTTCTGGTGTCTGCTTGCATTCCTTGGCTTGTGGCTGCATCACTACAATCCCTGCCTCTGTGGTCACATTGCCTCCTCCTCTGCTGTATGTATCAAATCCCCCTCTGCCTGGCTCTTATAATGATACATGTGATTGCATTTAGGGCCCACCAGGATAATACAGGATAATCTCCTCATTTTGAGCTTCCTTATCTTAATCACATCTATGAGGTGATTCCGTATCAAATTATACTTGTAGGTTTTAGGTATTAGGACCTGATATCAGGTGTCCAGTATCCATCCTACTACAAAGGTCTAATTTATTCTTTTTAATGATATCATAATATTCTACAATATGGATGTCACAATTAATTCAACCATCCCCCAATTAATGACCTTTTATTTTGCTGCCTAGAACATTTTTAAAACTTTTTAAGTTATAAAAACAGTAGATGCCATAAAAATTTACCCTTAACTTTGCTTTCATTCCCCATTAAAAAGTGTAACTACTTGTGTATCCATTTATAATTTCCGTGTATATACAAGTGTATATGTATTATATTTGTATGTGTGTATGTATATCTTTCCCATATAAACAGGGAAAACTGTATATGTATGTATGACAGTTTTATAATTTATTTATTTTTACTAAATAGTTTATCTTGGATATATTTTCATATCTGCATATATAAATCATATATATCTACCATAACCAGTTCCTTATTAATGACTATTTAGGTTACATCTATTTTTTCCAATTATAAACATTGCTGTAATAAATACTAAAATATATGTATCTTTACATATTTAAGCTCTATATCCTTAAAATAAATTTTTAGCAGTGGAAATGTTAGATTAAGAGATGTGTGCATTTTAAATGCCAAAAGATATTACCAATTTTTCTTTCAAAAAGTTGCGCTGGTGAAAAAAATGTTCAAGCTATTTTTAATAGACTAATATAGATTAACTCTAATGAAATGTGATTCTGCCTGGAGCTGATGTAGATGCATCAGTGTAGACATATAAGATAGTCACTGAAGAATTTGTAAGAGCTCCCTAAGCAAAGAATTTATTAAGGAAGAATTCTGTGCAAAGGGATGATAGGAACAAAGGAACAAAGATATGAAAATCTGTAAAGCCTTCAGGGAATGGCTTTGTGATTTTTGAAAAAGGAAAATTAGTATTAATAAGAGATAGTACTGCTTTAATTATATCTAGTAAATATTTGGTAAACATATGGCTGGAAGCAATAAGCTTCCATTAGATTTAAATTTCTTAGGACAGGTGAAGTTAGCAGCTGCAGCAGACATTTCCTAATCTTAGCGACTTAATGAAGTAACAGCTTAGTTGTTTCTCTTATTGTCAAGGGGTGGGGGGAAGCTTTGCCTTCAGGGATCCAGTCTTCTCCCATGCTGGGGCTCCACCGTCTTTAACCTGTGGTCTCAGGTTGCTCTGGTGTCATTGTGTCACCTAGTCAGCAGAGGGGTAAAGGGAAAGGAAACACGACAGTGTACATCCACTTTTAGCTGCCTTATTAATCTATTGCTGCAAAACGAATTATGCCAAAATTTAACAGGGTAAAACAGCACATATTTATTGTCTTACCGTTTTGTGGGTCAAGAATCTGGATGTGACTTAGCGGAGTCTTTTGTTTCATAGTCTGTCTCAAGGCTGCAATCAAGGTGTCAGCCAGGGCTGGAGTCTCATCTGAAGGATTGAATGGGAAAGAGTTCTTATTCAAACACCCTTATGTCGTTGTTGGCAGGATTCAGTTCCTTGATGGCTGCTGGACTGAGGGTATTAGTTTCTTGCCATACGGGCCTCTTCCAGCATGGCAGCTTGCTTCAACAGACTTGGTGAGAGAGAGAGAATCTACTAGAAAGATGGAAGTCACAATCTTATATAATGTAATCATGGAACTGAATTTGACATATTTAATTAGCTAGAAGAAAGTCACTAGTCTGGCCTATATTTAAGAGGAAAGGATTACACAGGAAATGAACATTGGTAGGCAGGGATTGCGGGGGACCATTTTAGAGTTGGTCTGTTCTCACTACATTGATCTAAAAGTGATATATTACTTCTCATACATTTTATTGGCACAACTTTTTCATACTGGCCTCACCTAGATGCAGAGGACTGGGAAATACAGCTTAGCTGTGTGCTCAGGAAGAAGAAATACATTTTATAAGCATCTACCTCTGCCACAGATACTAACCATTCCTGGTGTCCAAAGTTTCTCTGTTACTATGCTCATAATGAGTCTGTAATGAAAATAGGAGGTTTGAGAACTGGGCTAATCTTTGAGGTCATGAAACAGCTACTACCACTACCTCTATTATCAGTAGAATTTCTTTAAAATCCAAACAGTAGATAATTAATTTAGCTATATTATGATATAAGCTAAATTTGTTTTATTAATACTTATTTCCTAAATGACTCCATATTTTAGGTTACTTATGTTGCCCTTGCCTCTCCCCTCCACCCCAAGTCTGAGTTTCAAGTGTGTTCATCCCTCGGATGGTGCACATTGCACTCTTTATATATGCAAATACCCGTCCCCTCCTACCCCCTCCCTCTCCCCCCTGCCCAACATCCAGTAGATGTTATTCTTATATGTACACTTATGTGTTGATCAGTTAATACCAATTTGATGGTGAGTACATGTGGTGATTGTTTTTCCATTCTTGGAATACTACACTTAGTAGAATGTGTTCCAACTCTATCCAGGAGTATACAAGAGGTGCTATATCACCATTGTTTGACTCTATATTTTTACAAGTTTCTAATCTGTGTAGTTCCAAACTGTATTTCACGGATATGTTTCATGTGTTGTTAGAAGATCATGAACTTGATCATGAATTTGAAAAGGACTTTTTTTTTCTTTTTTTTACAAGTAGGTTTTTAAAAATGCCTTTGTTGTTACCTATTAGCAGTTTCCTCTTGCCTAACTGAAGCCTTTATCCTGGTAACAATAAAAGGGGATATTCTTTAGTTACTATGCTAGGTACAATTCTCTTTTAAAAGTATGAGAGAAAGCTTAATCCTCATTTACAAATGAATGCAGATCGACTGCACATCAAAAGTTTTGGGTTTTTTTTTTTTTTTGATTATAGATCTGCCATTATACACCTGTGTGAAATTTACTAAGTCATTTAACTTTCCTAGACACTAGTTTCTTAATTGTGTAAATGAGAAAAGTCATTCTTGATAATCTATAAATTCCTTCCAGTTTCTGAATTCTATGATTTAATGAGTAAAATCAGGAAATCTAATAACTTCAATGAATGAACACACTTACAATTTTTAGCATAGTGTTTAATGGAACAACTACCTAGAGACAGAATTTACTTGTGTTTTTCTCATCTATTGCTGTGTAGAAAACTTTCAGTGGCCTTAAACAACGACCATTGTACTACACCCTCATATTCTGCAGGTCAGGAATTTAGATAGGACCCTGTAGGAATAACTTTTCTCTGTTACACAATGTTTGGGGAAACTTCATGAGGCTTGGAATTCTCAGAGAATGGCCACTGGGTCCCAAGAAGGAGCACTCCATGAGAGTGGCCAGCAAGTAAGGGTTCTAAGACAACAAGGCAGAAACATTGTGGCTTTTCAATACTTATCCTTGAAAGACACATGGTATCACTTTTACCATACTGAATTTTTTGAACCAATCCTGCCCAGATTCAAGGGGCGGGGACACAGACCCCATTCTTAATGGGAGGAGGAATGTCCAAGAATTTGGTGCTATGTTTTAAAACTGCCACAGTTTAAATTATTTGTCATGAATTTTGTTCCTATTTTAAATGTATTTGAATTTTGAGGGCTTGGGTGTACAGGGAATGCAATGGATTAGAACATTTAATAACATTTTAGAGGAACAGAATATTTAATAACACTTTCTAATAATGGAAGCTTCTATAGTAGTCAAAATAGTTGGTTAGTAAACAGGATCTAGTCTTTTCACTGCTCTGTTTGGCATCACCATTAGTTAAAAGACAATGTAACTAGGCAGCTATTATGCTTGGTCAAAATAAAAGAAGGTTAGTACATATTGTTTTGAACAAATTATTTTTTTATGTTACCTCTGTGGCCTCTGAGGGGACATTAGAATTTTCTTCCTGGACTTCAAGACATACATGGTGCTTTTTTGCACAAAGTATCATTTCCTTTCACAATAACATTCCAACCATAGGGATTATTAAAACTACTTAAAAACAGGAAAATTCAAGTTCAGAGAGTGTGTCTCTTGTTCAAGTTTACCTTGGAGGTGAAATATAGTTCTTTTAATGATAAGTTTAGTATTTGTGTCAGTTAGGATAACTTGTTTATAAGAAACAGAATATAGAATTTAAAGTAGCTTAAAAATAAGTAAAAATATTTCTATCAGGCATATTACATTGTCCAGAGGAGGAACAGCTTCAGGGCTGATTGAGAGTTCTGATGGCTTCCTCAAGGACCAGTTTTGTTCCATCTCTTTGCTTTGCTCTCTTCAGCATATTGGCTTTGTCACTAACTCCACCCAAGGTCATTATACAGCCTCCCAATCCAATGCGACAACTCCAGCAGGGTTGTTTTCTTAATGGTTATCTCTTTTTAATATCAATAAAACCTTTCCCAAGAAGGCACGTCTTTGATGAATCCAGTGGGAGAGGTACGTAGAAACAGAACACGATAATACAGTGTGATAAGTGCTATAGCAGAGACATGGACAAAGGCCCCCAGGGAAATGAGGTTGCAGTACCCGATTCTGTAGAAGAATACAGAAGGCTTCCATGAAGGATTTCTCCTGGAATTCTCAAAGGAAGAGTAGGAGTTCAGCAGATAGGTCAGACAGGTTAGGGTAGAGTTTTCTCATAGAGGGAAAGCATGTCATATCAAAGGCAGGGAGGGAATGAACACAGGTTGCATGTAGAGCTTTTGGACTTGGGATGGGCAGGGCAGGCTCCTGCTACGGAAGGTGTTTGACCAAGGGTGTGAGAGTAAAAGGAGGTCGTGATAAAGAGGAAGTGAGGATGTAAGGAAGGTCAGACAAAGTAGATTTGCCTTGGGTAAAGAGAGGTCAATATTTTTATTTACTTTTGGGAAGGAGGGGAAGGAGGTTAAAAAAAATAGATGCCCTGAGTCTTTATTCCTTATATTTGGGCCTAAGGAGACTTTAGACTCTTCAGTTCCTTCTGGGCTCATTAACTGAAAAACGCATGTTTGTTCCCACTATGGTGTTTTATGATTGGCAAAATGAACTAAATATGGAAGATCCCTGCCCGTTAGGAGCTTCTAGGTATAAAATAATGACATCGCAAAAAGGCTGTGGGAAATAGAGGAACATGTGAGTAAGCATCTGTGTCTTATTTTGTTTTGTTTTGCTTGTTCTCTCTCTCTGCCATCCACAGGAGTGAGTCCTGTACTGGGCATGTTGAGACGTTCTGCTTATGTGTGGGCATCTTCAAGTCCTGCTAATGTGGCTTTAGGAAATGGTAGTGATGGTGGAATCATATGGGATTCCAGAGGCTGGGAAGGAAAATTTCTTCAACAAGCCCAATGCTGCCCAAGGCTAATATATGGATTAGTATACATTTCTCTTGCAGGAGATATATATATATATATATATATATATATATATATATATATATCTGCTTATTTCCATTGAAATATGTAAAAATTATTTTAATGATTTAATATGTGTTATAAACGTCAGACAAAATGGCAAAAAAAAGTGATGCCATAAATTAAGTGAATGGCAGGCCACTATGAATGTCATAGTCTCAAAAGCAAAAAAATATGTGGGAACCATTCCATATTTTGAATATATGGATTGGTAAAAGGGAAAGGAATAATGGTGGGGTTCAGCCACTCTTGACTAATTCTTAAAATACATCTTTTATCACTTATAACTTCTTTCTAAATAAACAAAAGAGAAAAAAACATGCAAAAAATAATGAATTCCTATCACTGTCTACATCAGAGAAGTTTGATTATTTGATTTTTAAAAAATTTTTAAAGTATTTAAATGAATACAGATGTTCTAAAGACATGCTACTCTGTACCTTTAAAAGACAACCCCCCCCCCCGCAAAAAACCCTTTGCTAGACAAATAGCTGTTGAAATATGCAAAAAGCATGTGCTTATGCAAAGACAAGACGAGAGGCCTAAATAATTATTTTTAACATTCTTTTTGACTGATTTTTCTGCATTGGCTCTTTCTCAATGTTTTTCGAATCTTGACCTAACATGTCTATTTTTCAGTCTTGCATTTTGTGTTTGTTGGACTGTTACTCTTGATCTCAAAATTTCATTTTATCTCTTGACACAGACTTTGGTTAGACATTTGTTTTCCTCTGGCTGCTGCTTCAGACTTGAGCTGTTGGAGAACATGGCAGAGATATTTCCTGACTGAGCTAGGCCTCAGGACCTGTGGTTGGCTTGGAATCAGGTCCAAATGATGCTATTTCCTGCTGCTTACTTTAGTTAGTGACAGTGGTTTTTATATTAGTATTTTGGCCACTTGCCTCTGGCTTTGTCCAAGGAGTTTAGATTTCTATTTTTGTTCAGTTTGTGACTGATATTCTCTAAAGAATCAAGATCTTCTTTGTTTTTGATGAATGGTTACAACATTCTTTTTGAAAGCACTCTTTCCCTGTCCTATTACCTTCATTGCTGAAGTGTTTCCCATGTTTCAATGTGTGACTCTGGCTAACGTTTGTAGCAAGGCGACTTTACATCTGTGATATCTCCACTCCATTCCCTCTCTCTTCTTTGTGTGGGTGGCCGCTTCAAACTATGCTTAGTCCTTTATTTTTATACTATCTGGAATCTCTGTTTTTGCTGGAAGTCTACAAAAGCTGGAAAATGCTTACTGGGCATTATTTTGACATTAACATGGCAAAAACATTTATTGACTAGTAGCTACAATGCAAATTTTGCCCAGACCACTTGAGTGCTAATACATTCATTCAATAAGGATTTAGTGGGCAAATACTATGTGCCAGCTTGACACTGTAGTAGGTTTTGAGAATGGAAAGAGGGGTAAGATAAGATCCCAGCTTTTGAGGATTTCACAGTTTGGTGTAAGGTGACAAATACCCAAGAGAAAATAACAACACAATATGTTTTATGCTGTAGGAGAGAGCCCAAGATGCCTTGAATTAGACATTGCCCTTGGCTTTAACGAGTGCAGCTTAGTGGAGAGAGAAACAAGCAAAAAGATAAGTATATAGAACAGTGCCCAGAACATAACAAATAATGAACATATTTTTTGAATTAATGAATGTGGTGTAAAGCAGTGGTTTATGCAAGGTATTAGGTATATGTGGTGGATGTGGTCTCTCCGTGTCCTAATCTATTCTCTCATTTTCGGGAACTCCCCTGAGAGTTTGATTCTTTTTCTTTTCTCAGTTTAGAGGATTTGTGTGGGACTGTCCCCACCTCCAACTTCAGAGCTAAACTCCATATCAGTGTGCTCCACATCCCTGGCCATCCCATAAACAGATGAACCCATCCAAGTCAATGAGATTAAGTCCCAGGATGCTTGCTCAAATTGTAAAGAGAAATACTTACTTTTCCTCTGGGTTATCTGAGAGGAGGAATCAGTCCTAAAGTTTCCTAAATCCCCTTTAGCCAATGAAGAAAGAGCCTGACTAAGAATAGACCAACACAGTGAACAGGAGAAAAGAGAGGTGGAAAGATGGAGATGGAATCCTGACAACCTCACTGAGTCTTTGAATAAAGCTAATTCTCTCTATGGACTTTACAGTCATGTGAGCCTCCAATTCACCATTTTTCTTAAACCAGTTTGAATATGTTTTCTGTCTCTTGCTACCAGAAGAAAAGCCTCCTTTGACTTATATAGGAACCCCAAAGTGAAATCATCTAATTCTGCTTAGGAGGTGATTTCACAGAAGTAAATGTCCAGCTGAGGGGTAGACAAGGAGCAGAAGTTGACTAAATAGATAAGGAAGGAAAGGGTTTAGCGGGCAGAGGAATCAGCACCTGCAAAGTGCAGAAGTGAGAAAACCATTCAAATTCAAATATGTCGTTTCTGATCCATGCAGCAGAGGTTGTTACCTTTCCAACGCCTCATGCCTTAGGTCTTCTTTCTTCCACTGACAAAATTTATTGCTTTTAATTGCTTCTCAGCCTTTTGGCTAAGTTCAAGTGTAAAATTTATTGTTTTTATATGCTAAATTTATGTTTTATATGCTAAATTTATATGAAAACAGGCAAGTGAATCTCTAGAGGGCACAATGGAATTGGTATGTAGGTGTATTGTTAATATTAGTTAGGATACTTTAAGTAACTGATAATTTGACAAACACTGGTTTAAAACATGAGAACATTTATTGTATGCTTAATAACCCATTTGGACACAGTGGTTCCAGGATTGGTTAGCAAGCTCAATAATGCCGTCAGGGACTCATTCTTCATTCTCTCTCCACCGCTTTCTCTCTTTCTCTCTATCCCCTCACCCCCCTCTCTTGTTTAAACTTATGAGGGTAAAAGTGTAATTTTGTTACATGGATGGATCACATAGTGGTGAATTAAGGGCTTTTAGGGTACCCATCTCCTGAATGATGTACGTTGTACCCATTAAGTAATTTTCATCATCCACTCACCTAACCCCTTACCCTTCTGAGTCTCCATTGTCTGTCATTCCACACTCGATATCCATGTGTACATATTGTTTAGCTCCCACTTGTAAATGAGAACATGTGGTATTTATCTATGACTGAGTTGTTTCACTTAAGATAATGGCCTCCAGTTCCATCCAATTGCTGCAAAAAATAAAATTCCATTCTTTTTTATGGCTGAATATTGTTCCATTATGCATATATGCTACATTTTCATCATCTGGTCATCTGTTGATTGACACTTAGATTGATTCCATATCTTTGCTATTGTGAATATTTCTGCAGTAAGCATATGAATACAGGTATCCTTTCAATATAACAGTTTATTTTCTTTGGGGTAGATACCCAGTAGAGGGATTGCTGGATCAGATGGTAATTCTATTTTTAGTTCTTTGAGAAATCTCCATACTGTTTTCTATAGAGGTGTACTAATTTACATTCCCACCAACAGTGTATAAGCATTCCCTTTTCTCTGCATCATCCTCAGCAACATTTGTTATTTTTTGTCTTTTTAGTAATAGCCATTCTTATTGGTATAAAATGATACTCCACAAATTAAAACTGTGGTTTTCATTTGCATTTCTCTAATGATTAGTAATGTTGAGCATTTTTTTCACATGCTTGTTGGCCAATTGTATGTCTTCTTTTAAAAAATGTCTGTTGCCCACTGTTTAAAGGATTTATTTGTTTTTTTTTTATTGTTGTTGTTCTTGTTGTTATTGAGTCATTTGAGTTCCTTGCCAAAGTGCAATAAAACAAAGTATGCCTGTATTTTACAGGATAGTTAAAACCCACATCATTCTTGGCAAAACCCATCTGATTCTGGCAAAACATTTAAAGTTTGAAGCATACTTCATCCTTTACCAATAACTTATATACATATTTTAAGGTACTCAATGCCCAAAGCAGAGTAGAAAACAATATCAATAATAAAGGCATAAAAGTTAAAAATGAGTAATGACATCTTTTTATTAGCTTTTCTTATCAATGTGCATACATATAAATTTGTCTCATTTCATCTGTACAGTCACATCTAAATGGTAGCTATTTTTTTAGTTTGCCAATGAAGAAGTTGAGACACAAAAGTTTAAATTACTTTTCAAAGCTACACAGTAAGTCAGGGAAAAAGCCAGGTCTGGAAAGAACTTCTTACTTTAGTGCCCTTTATGTGATTTCTCAAAGCCCACAGATGCCAAATCTTTTCTTTGCTCTATTTACCCAACAATCTTCCTCCAGTGGGCTCAAGGTGATATCTAAAAGCGTAGAGGTAGTATAGAAATATTTCTTCAGTGGAGGTTAGTGATCATTTTAATATCTTGATAGTGAATATAGAAATTGTGCCATTTTGATAGTGCTCTCAGTCTGGTGATGGGACTCTTTTGGCTTCTAGAAAATTTGGCATAAGAGGCACCCTGTATGTTCATTTGCACTAGAATTTTAGTGGGCTGTGAATTGAAATGTATTTGGTATATTGAGGAAAGCATTGGATTTAGGACCAGAAAATTTAGGTTTGCCTCTTCATTGCGCTTGTTATGAGTGACTTGGGAAAGGCCCTTGGCTTCTATCAGGCTTAGTTTTCTCAACCATTATAAGGGAATGGTAATGATAATGATGATGATGGTGATGATGAGGAGGATGTTTTTTACATTTCAACTTGGCTGTGAAATTAAAAATCTATGAATGCAGTTGTCAAATAATTTTTATTTTTTTTCTCATAATTTCCATTGCATTATTTCATTTTTGGCATTTTATTCTTGTCTTCATGAATTTGAAATCAAGTTCTGGCTTTGTATAACCAAGGCCATACTCTTCTAAGAGGTGTCTGTTTATGAGAAAAATTTCTCATCCCCCTCTTTCTTAGTCCAGGTATCCTGATTTGTGTAACTCAGGGTTTCTCAACCTTGGCATTATTAACATTTTGGACTAGATAATTCTTAGTCGTGGGGGCTGTCTTGTGCGTTGAAGGATGTTTGTCAGTA
Organism: Indri indri; assembly: GCA_004363605.1. Taxonomy (NCBI): domain Eukaryota; kingdom Metazoa; phylum Chordata; class Mammalia; order Primates; family Indriidae; genus Indri; species Indri indri. The sequence goes on from RJWJ010001037.1 coordinate 44,822, forward strand.
TCCCCAGCCTCTACTAATAGATGGTGGTAGCAACCTCCCCACCCCCCATCACAGCTGTGCCAATTATAAGTCTCCAGACATCCTACGAGGGAGGTGATGGTGCAGAAAAATTGCCTCCAGATGAATCATACTGGTCTAACTTTATGATCTATATTTTCCTCTCCCAGACTCAGAAGATTTGTGTTTGTTTAATTCAACTTCAATAATATAAAATATGTGGTTTGTTTGAACAGTGTTTGGTTCAAAAATAATGAATGGGCTTTTTAAATTATTTCATAATTCAAGACGCTTTGTGAAATTATGCACATTGGGCTTTGGAAGTACAATGTAATTGAGCTTTGAAATAACTAATCAAATTTTTTCAATCAGATAAACTCAATCCATTTAAGTCACAAAAATTTTCTTTAAAGGAATCTGCACTTTGATTATCACAATATATAAACCTAAACCTTTTACACTGCAAAAAGGAAATCATCCTTATGTAGACTTTACTAACATGACAGATGACATTAAACCATGACCACTTCTATTTGTACTGAAGATGAGATTGTGACAGGAAAGACATTTAAATGACATATACATTTGATCTTAAAAATTTTTTAAATTAAAATTAGCATGGGTTTAATAAGAAAATGTACTTTAAAATGTAAATGTCCTAAAAAGAAGCCATAAAATATTCATGAGAGAAAAAAACTAAGTTAATTTAGTAGTTATCTTGACTCTTACGGAGCAAAACAGTTTTAGTACCCAGAAACTTAAATTCCCCTTGCCACAGACAGATGAGAAATTCATTGTTTGACATGGTAAATAGACCCACTCAGTTGATATATTTGAGGCCTCTGCAGCTCTGACATTTGAGTTGTTATGAAAAACCTTCCCTCCCCAAACTGTGTACAAATAGGAAAAAATTCTGTTTTATATCAGTGAAGTTAAAATGGCCAAAGGAAGTGACTAGAAAATGATTCACTTTGCCCTTGCTCATATAGACTCACCAGAAGCAGCACTTGTTATTCAAAAGCCTTTATGAAATATCTATAAGGGTATATTTTGAATTAGATGGACAGCAGGGCTGTATGTGGGGATGTCTGAATACGGGTAACTTTATCTGCGTTAGCTCTGGCCCTATCTCTAGACATCTTGCTCTGAAAAGGTACTGTCATGCCTCCAGCTTATGCCTGTGACTCTGGCCCTCATTTAAACAGCGAGAAGTCATTTATAATTTTGTTTTGGAATGTATTTTTTCCCCGTCAGACTTCTAGACACCAGGTAGTTTTCTTCTAATAACCTTCTATATATTAGGTTGGGCATAGTGTGAATGGAAAATGGTAGGAAAAAAGTGAATGGATCAGAGTTTGCAACTGAGAATAGGCCTGGAATGACATTTTGAGGGACTAGGGTCCTTCATTCACAAATTTTCCCAGCTTAAAGTTCTCTAAAGTCTCCTTACTCTTATTTCTATGAATATGTACCTCAGCTGGTTGAAAGACCTTGCCACACTGTCTTCCCACAGATCAGTTTCTCCACCCAGAAATCATCCATAATTCCTTCCTCAGGTTTCCAAGGAGCTGTAGCATAAGCGTAGGTCTTTGGCAGAGAACTTAATTTTCTCAACTTTTGGGTTTTTTAGTTTCCTCCAACTATGAGGAAAAAAAAGATTGTGGATTACTGGTTTTTTGGAGTTGAGGGCTGGGGTAGAAACGAGGAGTACCTGTGAGAGCAATGGGAAGCCGTTGAAGGTTTTTAAGCAATTCTGTGGTTTACAGTTTTATTATTATAATAAGTAAGATTACTCTGGGTGTTCTGTGGGGTGGACATGAGAGGATCACAATATATGTTGGGAGACTGTGAAGATACCATTGCAGTTGTCCAAGTGAGAGATAATGGTGGACAAAGGTGATGATAATGGAATAAGGAAAAGAATGAAAATACTGAAGAAAAATTTTGGAAATACAACGAACAAGACCTAATGATTTGATGTAGTGTATGAGCAAATGTGAACTTAAAGATGGCACCTAGGTTTTTTACTTGAGCAACAGATGTCTCACGATGCCATTTATTGACATAAGTAACCCTGAGAAGGAAAAAATTTTAAAAGGAGAAATCTAAAATTTGAGTTTCAGATGTATTAATTTTGACAAGCCTATAAATCATGAAAAGTATGTAGTTGAATATCTATCTGGAGCACAGGGGAGAGAATTACTGCATTTTGACAGGGTGATATTCTCACTCCCACGTAAATTTTTATTACTCTTTTGGTGAATGAGGGCTTTTAAGGGGGAAAATTGGCTCTTTGATTCAACCTTCCTTTACCTTTCTACTCATGTGAACAGCATCCAAGACGGAAATTCTCTGATTGGCGTTGTTGCTCACGTTCTATCCATGATAGCAATGTTTGTCTTCATGGTAAATGGGGTATCAACCTGGTTATTTCAGATCAGAAGATGCCTTCATGGTTTAATCTCAAAGCTAAAAAAAGATTAATGGGAAATGTCATAGTGATACATCCCATGCTTAGAATCCAATAATTTCATTTTAATCAGTCACACATTATTGGTAACGCTGAATCATAACTTTGCTTGCTTTTCAAGGATACCATGGCCTTGTATAGCTGTATGAAGTGAATAAAAAAATCTGGATCTATTTAGTACATTTTATTAGAACTGTTGACATTCTCCCTGCCCCTCCCTCAAAACTTGGTGGCTTTAAATTATCCACAAACTATCACACAGTGAAATAAAACAAAAGGAAACAATTTTACTTAAGAGATTGTCCAAGAATCAGACAGCTTTGCATAACTTAGTGAGTATCTGTGACTCCAGAATGCTGTATTAAACTGGAGGGGTATGAAAGAACCTGACTTTTAACCACACTGTATTTTCTTTCATCTCAAAATCCAGCCTGTATTTTGGGAGGTACAATTTCACGTCGACAGCTCAATATGAAATCCTAATTCATTTTGGATAATTTGAAAATGAAATTGAAAAATATCCTTTGCTAACAGATAATTTACACTGCAAGATTTGTTTTGCGTAATATATTTTTATGAGAATTTCTGAATTCAAAAGAGAAGATACTCAGCATCTTCTATTGCATAATATATCATCTCTGAATATTTTCTTTAGTATATTTTGAGTTTCTTAAGCTTGAGAGGATTATTACTGTAAAAGTAATTTTAACATTCTCTTTGATAAAATGCAAAAGAAAAAAGAACAATCAGTCTACTGTCAGAACACATAATCATATGGGTCACATTAGAGAAACAAAAGGAGCCTGACATTCAAGCAATTGGAAAGTATCTTAGAACTCAATTAGCCAAACATCTGCATTTTTCAAACAGCAAGTTTTTGTGTGCTTTAAACAAATAACACTTCTTGCTATTATTTTGATATATGCTATTTGAAACTCTAGCTCCTCTTTATCGGGAAGAAGAATCTAATTTATTTGGATAGAAAGGTTTCACAATTTGATAGAAACAACATGGATAGAAAGAGTGCTTGGCTAAATCTGAAAATTGCAACTTATCTATAACTATTTCAGGGCTTGAAATAACTCCCTTTCCTCAACCATTTTTACTTGTCAATAATATTTTGAAATTTACTATTAATAATAATAACACCTTGTTTTGAGTGAGGGCAATTTAATTGTTATTCTGGTTCTGAGCGGGTAATAATCTTCAGCTTTCTAGCAGGTAGAAATGCCACAAGTAAGCTCTTTATGTCTAAGTCCTTAAGACCTATGCTGGTATTCTGCATTTTGCCCAACCTTGGAGTACTCACCTTTGGTTAGTGTCAAATTAACAGATCTGTCAATTATCAAAATTCATTTGTGAATACATTGGTGGAGACAAAAAAGGAAATGTGGTATAATTTGAATAGAGTTCAATTTATTCCCTAAAAGGTAGTGCTAAAGTACTTCAGGTTTAATCTCAGATAGAAATGTGTTTGAAGTCTATACTTTCTGCACATTAGCTGTGTGATATCAAGCAACTTATTTAACTCTTTGAGCATCAGTTTCCTCATCTGTGAAGCAATATCCATTTTATAAGGTTGATGAAATAAAAACAGTACCAAGAATGGTGCAAGCACCTAAGAAATATTTAACAATAATAATTATTATTACTATTATTATTATGTTTTCAGCCTGCCCAAACATGTTATTGATTTTCACTAACACAAGCTAAATCATTAAAAAGAATTTGCGTCTAGGAGAAAACTTAGATGTTGCTGAGCTGAAGACGGAATATTTCAGCCAGGCTAAAGGACTCTTTCAAAAGCTTTTTTAAAAGTATTTTGAAACTGAGTTTATAAGATTATAAAATGAGAAGTGCTTGTTGATCATGTGGTCCAAATACTTATGTACGACTAAAGAATTTGAATTGCAGCTTCCTCAAAGTCACGTAGCTACTTCAGAGCAGAGCTATTCTTATTAGGCAGGTCTGATTCCCAGTGAAGTATTCATTTGTTATGACATGCTGCTTCATAAAGTCTGAGACGGCTTGAGAAATAGATTAACACAAGAATGTGTGAATGTCTAAGTTTGACCTGCTTCGCAAATTCAGGTTGTAAATACAGTTGTCCCTTGATACCCACAGGGGATTAGTTCTAGGACCCCCTTGGATACTAAGATCCACAGATGCTCAAGTCCCCTCTATAAAATGGTGTAGTATTTGTATGTAGCCTACAGATATCCTTCTGTATATTTTAAATCATGTCTACATTACTTATAATGCCTAATACGGTATAAACACTATGTACATAATTGTTATACTCTATTGTTTAGGGAATAGTGACAACAAAAAAAATTCTGTACATGTTCAGTACTGATGCAACCATCCATTTTTTTTTCAAGTTATTTTTGATCCACTTTTGGTTGAATCCATGGATGCAGAACCCATGGATATGAAGGGCCGACTATAACGTCATTCAGAAGAAAACTAGCTCAAGTACTCATTTGCCAGATTACCAGAAGTCTAGTAATTCCCTCTTAAGGCTCACTTTTTCTCCCTTGAAAATCCAAGAGCCCCAGGAACCTATGCAATAAGAAAGAAAGGGGTTTCTGCCTACCCACTTACTTGAGCAGAACAGAGAGAACCTACAATGGCATCAATCTGACTTGCCCTTTCTTCTTAGTGCCAAATAGAACCTATGGGGCAGTAGAATGTGAGGACATACAACAGATACTGCTTGTCCTTTACTTGTCTAAATTCCCTTAGGGAGGATCATCCAAGGCTAAGCATCTTTAAGAGTATCATCCCATTCTCTTGGTTCCGAGTTCAGCTCAAGGGATGCTAGCTAATGTGTAAAGATGGCGATTCTTCATGCTCAGCTCCCTGTGTTCCTCAAGCAGCAATTCCCCATGATGCCAGCTGCTCCAAGTGCACAGCTGTGACTTTCCCTTCCCACTCTTGAGATCCACATAACAGAAGTCCACCGTTTTCTCTTTTCAATCTGGGAAACAAAAGAGTTCATTATATGCTTCCAAGACAATAGAGCTATCCATTTATGCCTCAGTTTCTAGCTATCTCAATGGTCTCCACAGAGTTCTATATGATTTTATTTTGGGGGAGGAGACCAGTTCCAGAGACACACTCTCTTCTGGAGATCAAGGTGAATTTCTGGCAGATCTCCTCAAAGCAGGGGAAGAGTGCATGACACCAAACTTGATACACAGAAGATCCTTTATCAATATTTTTTGAATGAATAAGTAAAAAAAAAAAAAAACATAAATGTGAAATCCGTATCAGGTCATCCAAGTGATACAGTTAGGGACCTGAAATTATATTATATTTATTATATTTCAGAATTGCTTTTTGTCTCAAGTTTTTGTTTTTTTCTTTGGTTAATCTGTAGTGTGTGAGAGATTTGCCAGTAAATTTGCAGTATGATCTGTTTCTGAACTAAATTTCTAACTATATAATCTACATTCTAAGTGTCATATATGTGTAGTGTGTGTGTATACATATTTTATAAACATACACTATTTGGATTTAACAATGTTTTAGGGGACTTGGGTCCTTGTAATGTTTTCATTTTTGCCACATTCATAAAAATATAAATACAAATGCAAAATAAGTCCATGAATTTACCCATTATCCAGCTGCAGCTTTAAAGCATGCCATACTTGATATGTTTCCAGATTTGATTTGATAGCAAAGTCTCATCTATGCAGCCAATTTGGATCATAAAGCAATTCCTGTTTCAAGTGTTTTGTCCTATAAAGGGAATAAAGTGGATGGTGGTAGGTCATACTTAGCCACATCATTTCATTCTCTTGTCAGACAAGGTTAAGAATCGCCTGGAGGAGCTGTTATGTTCTCTCTGGAACTGTGTTTCCCTAGAAAAATGTAGCTGTTTGAGAAATCTATTCCAAGCAAGAAGCTGCATCAGTGGAATTGCTGTTGTTGTTGTTGTTTAGTTTGTGTCTGGAGGTGAGATGCAGATGCTAATTGCCTCAGAATGGATGGAGAGTAGCCTCGAATATTTCCACAGACCTTCCTTGACCCAAAGGTGCTTTCATACAATTGATAAATATTTGCACAGTATCAAGCTGAAGCTCGGAAACCCACAAACAAATGTGTTCCTCTAAAAGCCAGAAGCAAGTTTTCTGTGAGATCAGGCCAAAATTCCAAACTTATAACATCAACTTTTGATGTGAGAGTTTAGTTCCAGACCTTTGGATTCTCTTCAGTCAACTTTTGAGTGCTCAGGGAAGTTTTCTGTACATATGTTCCATAATTGTTTTTCAAAATATATTTTTAACAATACCCTAGAAATTTCAGGAATATCCTGATTTTGAAGAAAATGCATCTGTTAATTGGAGGACAGAACAGAATATAGCAATGATTTAGAGAGTTACTTAGGATTATAATTGCAATCTTGAAGTATTTAAAAAATAAACAGAAGAAATTGAGGAAACAATAGCAATTTTATCTTCCAAGATCTAGGCTGGGAAATTAAGTCAAGGTCTAATTGCAGACCCAGCTGTCATTCTTACTCTGGATCTTTGCAGGCATGTCTCTGTGGTGCTGGCTTTACAACTGACAGTTGAGATACGAAGGAAGATGAGGAAAAGGAGGCTTCTCATGAGACTCCTGCCCAGCATTAGAGCTCTGCATTGATTAACATGGATCTGTTGTGCAACAAGACCCTAAGCATTATTTTGATTCTCATTATGCTATTGTGCCCATAGTTTTTTTGGAAACACTCTTCTGATATGCTTTGGTTTCAGGACAAGATTTGGTCATTTATGAGTCCTTAGACTTTTCTTTAATACTAAATCTCACTCTTACTCATTAATATTAATCTATTTCATTCTGTTCGTGCATTCTTTCCCATCACTTCCATATATGGCTTCTCTCAAGATCTTGTTTTTTTCCTCATATGTTTATTGCTTCCTTTCAAACTAGAATGTCTTTCCTGTCTTCTGACATTTGAAGGTTTTTCATTCTTGGGGGAAAAAAAAGAATAACCAAAATTACCTTCATTTGATCTTTTTTTTTATTTTTATTTTTTATTTTTATTTTATTTTTTTTTATTGTTTGTTGTTTATAGGGGTACAGATGTTTAGGTTACGTATGTTGCCCTTGCCCCCCGTTCCCCCCAAGTCCCAGTCCCAAGCGTGTCCATCATTTGATCTTAATGTCCTTCCTCTCCACTCTTATATTTCGTTTGTCTCTTAGCCACACTTTTCAGACAGGATTTCTCTAACGATGACCCCTTTCTTACCACTTGTTTTATCCTTGTAAGTCCCTTGCTCTGGTTATAACTCAACTGAATCCTAACAAACCTGTGATTTGATGTTTTGATGTAGTGCAAGAAGTAGTATAAGAAGGAGAAAAGAAAGATGTCCTACGAGGTAGTTGAAAGCTGAGCAGCTAGAGAAGGCAGACTTTACATCCCTGGAACTTCACTAACCAATATGGTAGCCACTAGCCCCATGTGGCTGTTGAGCAATTGAACTATGACTAATGTGACTGAAATACATTTTTAATTTAATTTAGTTTTAATTAATTTTAATTTAATTTTAAAAATTAACACCTGATCTGGTTCTTGGAAAACTTTTAAGTCTGTATAAAACAACTTGAATATGTCAGTATCCTTTTCCAATTGTAAATTTTATGACTTCTAAATGTAGATCAAGGATTTCTGATAAAAATTTTGCATCTGAATTAGAATGTGCTGTGTGAAATATATATCAGACTTTGAAAACTTAGCACTAATAGAGATGATATAAAATATCTTATTAATAATAATTTTTTTAAAAATTTGATTACTGGTTAAATTTATAATATTTTGGATGTATTTGGTTAAGTAAAAAATATTATTAAATTAATTTACCTTTTTCTTTTTAATGTAGCTACTAGGAAATTTAAAATTACACATAACTTCCAAATTTGGGCCTGGGCTGGAGTTGCAAAGCAGCTACTCATGAGAAAACTGTGCCATCTCAATTATTGTTCCTGCTGTAGAAGGAAAGGAACTGTGAGAAAATTAGAATCTGATTGAGGTAATAGGAAGCTGCATTGAAAATACTCGGGATGGCAGGGGTTAAAGCAAGAGGAGTCCTAAGTGAGAAGCAAAAGCCCTAGGACAGTTACCTAGGCACAGCTTCCACTGCGGAGAAAGAGAGGTACGCCTGGGAGAATACAGCTCTGACACAATGAGGTAGTAAGGCCAGCTGCACTGAATGGATTTTTTGAGCTATGAAGCAAATGGGTTCCTGGAAATAATATGAATTTTGTGAATCAGAAGTAAAGTTAGCAGTCATGACAAACCATGGGGAGTCTCTCCTGTTTGTTTTAACCAAGGCCAAGACTTCAAGGGGCTGAAGCAGAAATTACCAGTATGAACTTAATTTGTCCCATCACTGGTGGCCTTAGGACAATATCTGTTGTTGTAATTCTAGGTCAAAAGCAATTTGGGGCGGGCGGGGGGAGGGGACAGCATAATGTCCTAATGCTTTAACATAGGAAATCCACTCCCTCTAAAGACAAAAACTTTCAGTTATTTTTTCCTCTGTATTTAGTTTGACTTGAGAATTCATAAAGATATTGCACATCTATATTACTTGATATGAACTTTCTATTACTAGAAATTACAAAAATTGAAGTGAATAGATGAAGTATAGCTTACCTAGAAGCAATAAATTCTAGATGCCCTTGACATAAAGAATTATTTTTTCCTACAACAAGAACTCTGAATATGGTTTCATGGAGCAAAATTGGGAGGTCCCAATTTTCTTCTCACTTTTCTTGTACCCTTAATAGCACCTTGACTGGGATTTTCAAAGTTGAGTTCTAGGACCAAGAGGTCAAGGGCTTTGCTTGAGAACCAGAATGATCTCATCCATTTAAATAGCTTGAGCCTTCCCGATCCTTTCCCAGCTACAGTCTTTTCCTTACAAGAAGAAGGGAATACACTTTAATGTGCACTTGCTAGCCTCTGGAATCTGAGGCCTGACTTTGCTCCTTGCTAGATGCATATACAACTTTAAGCACAGCACTTAAGCATCCTGATCTTCAATTTCTTCATGTGTAAAATATGGATAGTATTAGTATCTATGTCATGAGGTTTTCTGGGATTAATAAGATAATATCTGCAAACTTTTTTATCACAATGCTTGGCATATGATAAAAGCTTAACAGGTGTGAACCTTTTGTAATTATTATCTATTAAATACCCTGTTGGATAATTTACTTTTTAATATTCTTTAATCTCCATAACCATTGGTGAAGTAAGGATTCTTATTCCTCTTTTATGAGAAAATAAAAGTTTAGAGAAGAGATAAACTAATTTGTCTGAGATTGCTACATTCGAAGGCATGATTAAGCAGCCTAAATGGTTAAGAGCATGGATGGAACTCTGAGCTGTGTGTTGGGAAAGGCTACAGAACCTTTCTCTGCCTGTTTCTGTATCTGTAAAAACAAGGAGAATAATTATACCTATTCACAATACTTTTACGAAGTCAAATGAGTTAATACTTGTGAACATTTGGAATAGGGCCTGAAATGTACTAAGTGCTACATACAATTTGTTATATAAAAATATTATGTTTTACGTCTATCTCTGACTTGAAAAAGAGTAAAATTGCCTGGTTTCTTGCTAAAGATTTCCTTCAGTCTTAGGTAAGAAATGTAGGCACTTCAGAAACAAAGCATCTGTCTATCATTTTGCTATAGTTCAAATCTGGTTAAAGCCACTTTGTGCACTCTCGTTTTTATAATGATGTAGGTGAACAATAGGAACTCTATTTTTGGGTCCTCAAGCAGTGACAGCCTTTTGAAGACCACTGTAAACCTGGGATCATGCCTCTTTCGTATTTCTTCTGCAAAATGCCAGCCTTCCCCTGTGGCTGGGATTCTTACTCCATGTGACTGACACCTAACACATGTTCTGCTGCCAAATGCTCTCTTTTCCTTTGGCTGGGCATCTGGGTTTGGCACCAGTTTTCATTTCACTTGAGAGATGTGGTGTCAATCAAGGCTGTATTGCTGGGTGAGATAAGTGGGAAGAGAACACATTTTAGAAGCCAATTCATGGAGCTTTGGGATTATACCTGGGCTAGGAGATTTAGCAAAGAGATCTCAGGCTTTCCTTTGCTTTGTGTGGCACCTCTATGATGTGTTACAGGGAGTTTTTCTTTGGTTTTTAAACTGTGACATTTTTGAAGGTCAAATCCTTATCTGTATATTCAGCCAGATCTGTCATAGGAAGGGCACCAAAATGATCAATATATATTAATATATATAAATTCTATGCTATATATTTATTTTGAGAGAACTCCATGTAGACTAAAATCATTCTAATATTGGATGTTTATGTTTCTAGCATTTTTTAAAATAGGAGGCAATGGAAAAAAACAGGATTTATGCTCAAATACTCACAAGTAAATTGAACGTTAAACCCCTGAATGTTTTAACCACTGATTTAAACAAAATAATTTAAAAAAGACAGTCCTCAGACTTTCTAGATATTTCAATGAACTCATCAATATTTGATTTAGGTCAGACTTTATATATTTTTTAGTAAACTTATCAAAATTCTGCTTTTAGCAGACACGTTGCCATGCCAGGGAAGAGCTGACAAACTACAGCCTGCAGGCCAAAACTAGACTACTTTTCTTTCTTTTTTTTTGGTAAATGAAATTTTATTGGAGCATAGCAACATATTTATTTAGGAATTGTCTATAGTTGCTTTCATATTACCATGGCAGAGTTGAGTTGTGACAGACACGATATGGCTTGCAAAAACAAAATATTTACTATCTAGCTCTTTACACCTACACAGTTAGGCCCTAGACAATACATAAATAAATGGGTGTGGCAGAATTCCAATAAAAATTTTATTTACAAAAATGGAAAGCATACCAGAGATGGCCTGTGTCTGTGGTTTGTGGACACCTCGTAAAGTAGAAAGGGAAGGCTTTTAGAATCAGACACCAGCTATGTGACATTGGGAAACAATATTTATCTCTCTGTACCTTAGTTTGCACACATGTGAAGCAGGGGTATCAATGCATGTCTTATGTGCTTGCTGTGAGGATAAAATAGGAAAATGTATGATCAGGAACATGCACATATGAGATCTTCTAAAATGTTTTTTAGTGCCTGTTTATTCAACAACTCATGCCATAGGGTATCTGGAACTTAGAATTAAATAAAATGTGGGGAAATATCAGTTCTACCAAACCCCATGGGAGGGGGTTTGTCTCAGAGGACAAAGAAAAGATTTAATTTTTTAAAAAGGATACCATTATTTAAGGACTTTTGTTTGACTTGTATAAACATATACTGGAAAAGGAGGAAAAGAATGATGTTTAAAAGCCATATCATTTTGACATCACACACCTCTTCAATTCTAATTTAACCCTAAATTTTGAAAAAATATACTAAGTGCTTTGAAAAAATCCTATGTTCTTGAAATATTCCAGAATTTAATGTAGTTTAACATTGTCTTTCCTGTTTCTTAGTGTTTAAAAATATCCCTGCTACATCATTGAGCCAACTACTCCTTTTTTTTTTTTTTTTTTTTTTTGAGACAGTGTCTCACTCTACTGCCCTGAGTAGAGTGCCTTGGCGTCAGCCTAGCTCACAGCAACCTCAAACTCCTGGGCTCAAGCGATCCTTCTGCCTCAGCCTCCCGAGTAGCTGGGACTACAGGCATGCGCCACCATGCCCGACTAATTTTTTCTGTATATTTTTAGTTGCCCATCTAATTTCTTTGTATTTTTAGTAGAGACAGGGTCTCGCTCTTGCTCAGGCTGGTCTCGAACTCCTGAGCTCAAACGATCCGCCCGCCTCGGCCTCCCAGAGTGCTAGGATTACAGGCGTGAGCCACCGCACCTGGCCCAACTACTCCTTAAAATCACTTTTAAGAATTAAGCATTCAGGACCAAAAGCTGAAAGAGCATCTGTGTGTATGTTTTAAACCAGTGAAAAATGAAAGTGTTATAAGCAAATGATGCCCTTGGGTCATTGCAGGAATGGTGATGCTGAACAGCATCTATCACAGAACTCTGAGTGTGGGATTGTGGGATATTCTGGTTAGACCAGGCTTAAAAATAATAATAATAAAAGGAGAGGAAAAAAGCCTTTTGCTTCTATTCATAATCTACTTATTTTCTCCTCTAAGTATAGTACAATCTACTTCTTTACCTCCATAAAATCAAAAGCATCTGGTGTAAAAATAAAACTTACTTTGGAGTATCACCAGACAGATGGGAACTTCTGAGACAAACTTGTGCTTCAGGGTTGGCTGAAATCCTCATTCATTTGTGTCAACTTGCATAAGAAACCTAACTCTCCTGATCCTCCATTTCCTTCAGGTTTAGTGGGAATAAAATGCCCATTAACAGTATAATCATAAATAATAATGATATGAATATAAATGGCTACTTGATCCTCGGTAAGTTTAATTTCTCTGTCCATATTATTTTAGACTAAAGAATATAAAGCCTAATTGTAAAATTGGGACATGGGAACAACCAGAAAGCACACATTGGTATGACAATGGTCAACTGAAGCTTCAGGTCAGACAGTAGACATCTTCTTAGAGTATTCATTTTACTCAGAATTTGAGTTAGAAAGTTTAGTAACATAATTCGCAAGTAATTTAAAGCACTTTCATATGGAAACAAATAGAGTCTTTCTTAGAAAAAGCATATGAAATGAATGGAAACTTGAAAGATATTGTTTAAACTCCAGAGAAGTGAAATGGATTGTTTAGACTGATGGACAGACTCCCCTGTGCCATCAGGATCCCTCAGTGTGAATGGTGTGGAGAGCTCTGGAAGAAAGAATGTGACATTTAGAAATGGAAGATGCCCCAGCTCTACTGTCTTCTTCAATCACTGAAGCACCTCTTGTATTATCCTGGATAGAGCTGGAGCCCATTCTACTAAGTGAAGTACCACAAGAATGGAAAAACAAGCACCACATGTGCTCACCATCAAATTGGTATTAACTGATCAACACTTACGTGCACATATAGTAGTAATATTCATTCGATGTTGGGTGGCTGGGAGGGGAGAGAAGGGGATGAGTATATACACACCTAATGGGTGCAGTGTGCCCCATCTGGGGGATGGACACACTGGAAGCTCTGACTTGGGCGGGGCAAAGGCCATATATGTAACCTAAACATTTGTATACCTGTAATATTCTGAAATTAAAAAATTACTTAATCTCTTTGACTCTCATTTTCTGCATCTGAAAAATGGAAATCATATACATCTTATAGGCAGCTCGGTGATATATAAGGTTACAAGAATATGTAACCAGAGAGAATTTCTGAGATTTTGTGAACAGTAAAGAAGTCTAACAGTGTAAGTTTTATTGCTGTGATTTGAGAAATCCTCCATTGTACCAGTAAAATGGACTAAGATGCCAGCCTAAGGGAGGACGTCTTCCTTTGAGGAATCTGTTCTCTTCCTGAAGTCCTATGTTTCAACCTTATTTTAAACACCTACATTTTTTAGCTAAGTAGGGATTGAATTAAACCTCTTTTGATTTCCCTATCTGTAAAATGAAGAAAATAGGAATTACCTTGGTGATTGTTCTGAGAATAAAAAAGAGATAATGTGTATGAAATAATCTTACAGGGGCTTACAGATAAGACTCTCAAAACTGTAAATTCCTTCCCCTTTCTCTCTGCTTCTATCTGTAATTTATCTCTTGCAGGTCTCTTTCAACTTGAAGAAAAATTCTGGGGCATAAATTCTATTATAATGAATTTTGGCTATAGCCCTGGAAACTTGTTTCTGAATTGCATGGCCTTAAAAAAGATCTTGTTTAGAATTGTATAGTCACAAATTACTTTGGAGAATTTTCTCTGATTAGCTTTTTCATGAGGATGTAGAATAAGGAGATTATAGGAAGAACACCAAACAGTTCAACACAAGCCCTTCATACTGTTAGGGAATTGATTATTTTTCTCTGCTGGGAATTCTGTATTTGATGCTTACACTGTGCCTGTTTACAAGGTCATTAGCTGTTTGGTGGTTGTTTTTTTTAAAACACATGTCATGAACTTTCAGCAGTCTTCAGTCCAGTATTTTCAAATTTACCAATTAATAAAGTATCTTTATTTGTTCTTTAATTTGTAATACATTATGATGGGAGTTCAAATTTGTCAATAGCACCAGCTAACTAACTTTTTGTAGGTCCAGCTGGATTATAAACTTTTTAGATTTTTGTATCAAGCACACATTTCAATTGAAGATGACTGTCAATCGTTTCAACCATATATATATTTATAGAAGTAGTTCCTTCTTTTTTCTTCAGTCTAAATTTCATGTATTACTTACTAGATGTTAGGTACTCTAGTAGGTATAATTCTTGCATTTTGTTATTTTATTCCTCACAATATCCACCGAATAGATATGGTTACATAATATTTCTTTACATTTTCACCAAGGAAAACTGAGCTTCAGAAAACCTATGTTAAGGAAAAAAAAACTTTCATAAGGTCACTTGGGTAGTAAATTATGTATCTTAGTTAAAGTAGGTGACTAAAACTTACAGCAGGTGTCCAACCCTACTTTTGGCCAAAGCCTCCATTATATTAATATTTCTCCTAGGCAACCCCCTGGAAAAAAATTCTTATAATTTGAAATATGGAAAACCAGAGCCAATCCTACCATTCTCCAAAGATGTATGGTGGCCTAAGCAAGACACCAATCTGAGTTTCAAGATTTTATAGGAATAATTACATCTATACAGTCTGTACTACAGAAAATGTTGGGAGCTGTGCTCTATATTTCTTCTAATATTTACATCTAAATCACATAGCAAATGCATCAATCACACTCCAGATACTGAAATCTGAAAGAAAGTCTGTGTCGGTTAAGGGAGCCCTGTCTTCCTCCCCCAAATCTCTCAATGCTGACTTCTTAAAGGGATGAGGGGAAAAGATGCTCAAGTTTTTCCCTGAACACTTACTGATTACTACTTTTATATGTCAGGTAAAATTCATCTATTTTGGTGTACAGATAGGTAAGTTTTAATAAACATATATAAGCTATACAATTGTGTAGTAACGCTAATATCAGGATTCAGAATGTTCTCATTAGCTCCCAAAGTTTCCTTCACTTCTGTAGTTAAGCCATGTCTTCAATCTCAGTGCCTGGAAACTACTGATCTGATTTCTGACCCTAGACTTTTGCCTTTTGAAAGATGTATATAACATTTATATAAAATAGAATCTTAATATATGCAGTCTTTTTTGTCTGCCTGTTTTCATTTAGCGAAATTCATTAGAGATTATTTAATTTGTTGCATGTATTGGTAGTTTTTACCTTTTTATTGCACAGTTATATTCCTTTGCATAGATGTAAAACTATTTATTTATTCATTCATTAATTGATAGATGTTTGCATTATTTTACCTTTTAGTGATAATGAACAAAGCTGCTATAAACTTTCATGTACAGGTGCTTGTGAAGATATATGATAATACATAGGAGTAAGACTGCTAGGTAATAAGGTGAATGTGTGTTTAACTATACAAGAAACTATCAGTTTTCTAAAGTGACAGCATTATTTTGCTTTCCCACAAGCAATGAATGAAAACTCCAGTTGGTCCATATTCTCCTCAGCATTTGATATTGTCAGTTTTGTTTTTCAGCCATGATATAGGTAACAGAGTGGTAATTCATTGCGATTTAAATTTGCAGTCTCATAATAATGTGGAACGTCTTTTCACATGCTTATTTGCTTCCATAGCTCTTCTTTGATTAAATGTTTGTCCAAGTCTTTCGTCCACTTATTTATTTATATTTTGTTGTTATTTTTGAGTTTTTAGAGTTTTTTAAAACATATTCTACATATAAGCCATTTATTGGATATGTTTGTTAAAAATATTTTCTCCCAGTTTGTAACTTTTCTTTTCTCTGACAATGTCTTAATAAGAGCAGAGGTTTTTAATTCTGGTAATATACCATTGAATCTATAAATCAATTTAGGGAAAATTGATATGTCAACAACATTGACTTTAGATTTATAAACCTGGTATATCACAAAATTTATTTGGGTTTTCTCTGGTTTCTCTCATCAGCATTTCGTAATTTTCTGTATATAAATTCTGCACATATTTATTTTATTTATCCTTAAACATGATTTTGATGGTATGGTAAAGGGTTCTGGTTTTTAAGTTTGATTTCTGACAGTTCATTGATAATACACAGTGATACAGTCAATCTTTGTATATTGAATTTGTATCCTGCTGAATTTACTAGTTTTAATAGCTTTTTGGTAGATTCTTTGAGATTTTCTATATAAACAATTATGTTGCCTACAAATAGAGACAGTTTTAATTCTTCCTTTTTATCTAAATTCCTTTTATATCTTTTATTGCCTTTTACATTGTCTGGGATCTAAGTATGAGACTGAATAGGAAAGATAAGAGTGGACATCTTTGACTTGTTCCTGAACTTGCCAGGGGGATTCTTCAGTATTTCATCGTTGAGTATGAAGTTAGCTGTAGATTTTATGTAATGCCCTTTATTAGATTCAGTAAATTCCTTTCTGATCCTATTTTACTGAGAGTTTTCATCATGAATGGATTTTGAGTTTTGTTGAATAATTTTTCTGCGTCTATTGAGATAATCACGTACTTATTCTTTTATATTCTGTTGATAGGGTAAATTATACTTGCTTATTTTCCAATGCTGAATCCCACTTGAATCCTGGTCATGATATATTATACTTTTTTATATATTGCAATATCTGATTTGCTAACCTTTTGTTAAAGATTTTTGCATGGCATTATCTATAGGGGATACTGATTTGTCTGTAGTTTTCTTTCCTTGTGATATCTTGGCCTGGTTTTAGTGTTAGAGTAATGCTGCCCTTATAAAATGGGTGAGGAAGTGTTTTATACTTTAAAAAAATACTAGAAAAATTCAGATTGAATTCAACTAATCTGCCCAAGTTTTCTTTTCTTATTTTGTTTGTTTGGTTGGTTGGTTATTGTTTTTACTTCCTTTCTGTCACTAAGTTATAAGCCAGAGGAGAAAACAGAAAGTAAGAACAAGAAGGTCTTTGCAAGACACACCATAATTTGGCATGATAAACATCTCCAAACAACTGATATGTTTATGATAACATCAGAATAAAAACAGAAAAAGACAAATGAATATTTTACCCTTTAATAATAAAGAAGTAGGCCGGGCGCGGTGGCTCACGCCTGTAATCCTAGCACTCTGGGAGGCTGAGACGGGAGGATTGTTTGAGCTCAGGAGTTTGAGACCAGCCTGAGCAAGAGCGAGACCCCGTCTCTACTAAAAAAATTAGAAAGAAATGATCTGGACAACTAAAACTATATAGAAAAAATTAGCTGGAGATGGTGGCGCATTCCTGTAGCCCCAGCTACTTGGGAGGCTGAGGCAGTAGGATTGCTTGAGCCCAGGAGTTTGAGGTTGCTGTGAGCCAGGCTGATGCCACGGCACTCACTCTAGCCAGGGCAACAGAGTGAGACTATGTCTCAAAAAAAAAAAAAAATAATAATAAAAATAATAATAATAAAGAAGCAAAGATGCATATCTTCTTTAATGAATCTATGTTTTCGCTTTAGTAGCATACTGATGGAGAACTTCAAAGCTTTTATCAAGACCACTGGTAACAAAGAATCATTTTAGTAAAAAGTAGACATGACTTACTGAATAGGATACGGGGAATTAATAAAATAACCTAAACATTTGTACCCCCCATAATATGCTGAAATAAAAAAATAAAATAGTGTCTCTTTGTTTCTAATATGCCTAGTTCTCAGTTATAACAATTCAGGAAGGTTCAGTCTTGGAGAACTTTAGGGGCTTGTCTATGACCTGGTATCAGGTAATTCTTTAAAATATTATGACAATATTGCTTTCAAATTTAAACGTAAAATGCAATGTAATCTTTGAAAATTGAAGAATTATTTTTTCAACGAATTCTAAGTTGGTTACATTTAATCAATTAATTTGTTTGTTTGTCATCACTTGTCCATTTAGTGTGACTAAATAAACATTTGTTGAACAAATACTAGATTCCCTTAACTGTGCGAGTTTTGTCCTCAAGGAATTCACTCTCTAGCAGGGGAGACAAAGAAAGAACAAAAAACAAAACAAAGCAAAAACCTATTCGTATTAGGGGTAGGCACAGGGTGATACGGAAGCACATAAAAAAGAGACCTAAACTCTACTGCAGCCAAATATCAAAAAGGAGATATGGTAGAATTACTGCCAAAAAAAAGTGCCTAATTTTTCACCCTTCTTATATTCACATCCTTTGCAGTCTAACTTCGCAGCTTCTCCTATTAAAAGGGAGAGTCTAATACCCTTATCATCTGAATCTAGCTAGCTTTGTAGCTTGTTTTGACAAACAGGGAGTGACAGAAATAAGTTGCAAGAGCAGGCTTCAAAAGGCCTTGTGTGCTTCTACATTTTCTGTTGGAATTTTGATTCTGACATACAAATAGACCAGAGTTAGCTTGCTGAAGAGTGAGAGACAAATGTCTAGTTACCCCTGTTACCATAGCCTGTAACTAGCCAACCTGCAGAAGATGACTGCAGATTCTCAAGGGAGCCTAGCTGAGAATAGATGAACCATTCAGATGAGCTCAACCTAAATTGACAGCCCATAGATTAATGAGTTTTTGTTAACCACTGAATTTTCAGGTAGTATGTTATAGAGCAATAGTTAACCGATAATAGGAGGTTAAACCTGAGCTGAGTTTGAAAGATATCTAGGACTTTAAATTTTCTTTTATAATATATATTACAAATATATGCTAAACTCCCAGGCTAGCTCATAAAACACTAACCTATAGGGTACTTGAGGTATGAAACTACCCCTGCTTTTCATATTAATTCTACATAAAAACCCTCTGGATTCCAAACTCAGATGCCAAAATTCGTTTTTCCAATGATGTAGGGAAGGTAGCAGAATAAAAGTATTTCATAATCTTGTCCCCTTCTCTTGGGAAATTCAAAATTCCTGAGCATCAAGGAGATCATTATAGTTAGGAAAAAGTACCTGGCATTCCAAAAAGCAATGGGAGGGTCTCCAGGCATCCCAGAAGAATAGAAAGAGTAGGGAGAATTTCTGCAATTATAGAAGGATTGCGGTATACAGCATTTCTCTGGCCACATGGCCATTTATAAGTAAGGATAACTTAGAAATTGGTGCCAGGTGCTAATAAGTGATATGAAAATAAATAAAACAAGATTGGTGACCTGGAGAGTTGTGAAGGGTGGTGCTATGTTATATAAGGTGGTTGGGGAAGTTCTCGCTAGTAAAATGATGTTTGAGCGGAGATTTACAGAACAGGAGTAGCAAGCTTTGGGTATCTGGAGGAAGAGCATTCCAGGCAGAAAGATTAGTAAGCGAAGATGCTGAGGCAGTAGCATGCTTGGCTTATTTGAGAGGCATAAAATACAGTTGGGTGGAAGCTAAAGGAGGGAGGCAGAAGTAGCAGCAGATAAGATCAGAAAGATAGAAGGACCAGATCTTGTAAGGCCTTGTAGGCCTTGGTAAGGACGTGAGATTTTACTCTGAATGAGACTGGAATTCTTTGAAGGCTTTCAAGCAAAGGAGAACATGAACTGGCTTACATTTTAAATGGATCGATCTGTCTGCTGTGAAAAGATAGACTAGTAGTCAAGGATGGAAACAAGAAGATAAATTTGGAGGCTGTTACAGTAGTCCAGGCTAGAAATGATGATGATGTAGGCCCAGGAAAAAGTGATGAAAAGTTTTTGGTCTCTGGATTTATTTAAAAAGTAGATCCAATGAGATTCATGGATAATATAACATGGGGTGCGAGAGATGGAGGAGTCAAAAATGACTCTAAAATTTGGGAATTGATAAACTAGAGCAGATGAGTTACTATAATACTTTCTACAATGGGAATGACTGAGGGAGGAACAGGTTTCAGGAGAGGGCATGATGTGTTTGGTTTTGAATATGTTAACATTGAGATGTCGGGTAGATATCCAGGGCTGTTGGATATCTGAGTATGAAAGCAAGAGACAAGTTGGATGGGATATATAAATTTGGGAGTTAACAGCATGTAGACAGTATTCAAGAAGCAGGAAAAAATTAACATAAATCTTAGGAAGAGCTTAAATAATCCTTTATTCATTCCTTGGGCCCTGAGGCTCAGGTTATGACTGAAAATGCCTGGAGATCATGAATGAGGTGAGGTTCACTTAAACCAGAATGATAGTCTTTGTTTCTCTTCCATGAGCTCAGTTTCCTGTGTGGATTAGCAAAGTCACTCCATGACTTTGGGCTTTCTTTCAGCCTGCAATACAGACGCCTCTGGGAGTTGTTGTGAATCTCGGTTTATTAATATTTGCAAAAGTGCTTTCAGGGCCTTTGTTGAAAAGCATTATAAAGAAGCAGAGGGTTATTATTAAGGATGACATTTGCTCATTGTGATTAAAAATGACAAAATGAAATTTCAAGTGCAGAAGTCAACACTGCAATTTAATGTGCAAAGGTGTCTTTGCACATCAACATCCAGCCAAATAAGGTCCATCTGTGTTACAGAGATTTCTCTAGTTTGCTTTCAAATGAGGAATGGTTTTCAAGTGAGGACTGAATATAAGCAGACATCATCAGAGGCCAAAAATATACTGTTTTAGCTAATTGCATCCGTTTGCACAATGTTTTTTTTTAATTCTCCTCCCCCTACCCTGCCTTAATTTATCACAGGCTGCAAATGAAGCCCAGAGAATGGTGCATTGAGACTGCATCCACATGGTTTTATTTACCATTGCACACAGAATTTTATTGGGCTATAAAGTAAATGGATTTCAGCTGAAGCAATTAGAACAGTCCCTTCTAAGGCCACTGTGCAAATTAGCCCATACCCATGGGCCTGTCTGTGGAAGAAGCCTACATTATGCAGAGAAGAAATGGGGTAGGAGCTTGAGGAGAATGGTGGGAACTTCCCACTCATATTTCTATTACTTTCTCAGAAAATGCTGTTTGTGACCCCCAAGCTAAACCAGTTGCAGGCTACATTGTAATTGAGGACAGATTCACAGGCTTAGGCTTAGAAATATACTCAGCTGACAATAGGAGGAAAACTAAACTTGCTTTTGGATGGAGATTAGGGAGACAGAAGATTTTTTTTTTTTTTTTTTTTTTTTGAGACAGAGTCTCACTGTGTTGCCCGGGCTAGAGTGCCGTGGCATCAGCCTAGCTCACAGCAACCTCAAACTCCTGGGCTCAAGTGATCCTTCTGCCTCAGCCTCCCGAGTAGCTGGGACTACAGGCATAGGCCACCATGCCCGGCTAATTTTTTTTATATATGTATTTTTAGTTGTCCAAATAATTTCTTTCTATTTTTTAGTAGAGACGGGGTCTCGTTCTTGCTCAGGCTGGTCTCGATTTCCTGACCTTGAGCGATCCACCCGCCTCGGCCTCCCAGAGTGCTAGGATTACAGGCGTGAGCCACCGCGTCTGGCTGACAAGATCTTATAGAAAATTCGTTTGCTGAATTTCGATTCTGTTTCTCTCTTTCTTTTAACCTGATAAGGGAAATTCTCCATTGTGTTTTGATCCATGGTTTAGCATAAATGCAAAATGCTAAAAGGTACTATGGAAGTGTTTTGGAACCCTCCACTATTCCTTTCAGCATCACCACTGAATACCCAGATAAACTTGAAAAGTTTCTTCACTATACTGCTGTTGGCTCGAAACAGTTGTGTAAATAGTAACTTTAGAGTGAGATTCTTTCTCCCTTAGTTTTTTTGGGGCACTAACTCTATACATATCAAGAGAGGAGCATCACTTGGAAATAGGAACCATCTTTCCCTTCCTACACACGCATGCACAAGAAAATGACTCTAAGAATCTGCTCAGTAACTTTTAAACCTCTCAGCCAGATCAAGAATTAAAAACAGAGTTTTCAGAGATCTGAGGAGTTTATAAAAAGGTCTGTTTGAATGCAACTATTGCTGAGTCTACAATTCCCACCATCCCTTGGGGAGAGCATGGTCCTGCTACCTTGGAACCATATGTTTGGTGACGGGGGCCTAAAGAAGTCACTCAAAGAGCCACCTGCAGTGGCTAAATTGATGCCTCAAAGAACAAAAAGAGATTGTGGATTGGGATCTGTATCCTGGATCTCCAGGGAAAGGTATGGGATTTGGCAGGAAATGCAGGAGCGTATTGCTATGTCGGAATTGTTCTTACTTCCCAGAGTATGTTTGTGCTAAGGATGTATAAGTGTTTCTGAGGACCAAGCAGATCATGTATGTGGGGGGAGGAGAGCCTACAGATGATTGTATTCACTTTTGTCCAATAGCGTAGACATAGAGGGCTTCTTTCTCAGCAGGAAGAAGATGGAAGTGTGTCACCAGATGCCCCATAAGATATGAAAAGTAAAAGGATGGGAAAGATCTTATTTAGAAAATCTCGGCCGGCGCGGTGGCTCACGCCTGTAATCCTAGCACTCTGGGAGGCCGAGGCGGGCGGATTGTTTGAGCTCAGGAGTTCGAAACCAGCCTGAGCAAGAGCGAGACCCCGTCTCTACTAAAAATACAAAGAAATTAATCAGACAACTAAAAATATACAGAAAAACTTAGCCAGGCATGGTGGCACATGCCTGTAGTCCCAGCTACTCGGGAGGCTGAGACAGTAGGATTGCTTCAGCCCAGGAGTTTGAGGTTGCTGTGAGCTAGGATGATGCCACGGCACTCTAGCCCGGGCAACACAGTGAGACTCTGTCTCAAAAAAAAAAAAAAAAAAAAAAAAGAAAGAAAGAAAAAGAAAAAGAAAATCTCTTCAGAGACTTCTACCACTGGGCACCTCTTTTCTGCAGTTTCCTAACCCCAAATGAAGGACTAGTCAAAATAAAGATACATGGGACCCGGAAAATATACCAAAGTGCCCAGAAACTTCATGTTTCTGCTGGAGTTTTGCCATCCAGAGGCATTCAGTAGATTATCCTACTGAAATTTAAGGAAATGGTGAGAGATATGAGTAAAGTTGGTTTTGTCACATTCCGTTTGTCTTGCTTATTTGACATTAGTGCTTTATGCGTGAAATGTGGGTGAAGTTGGTGGAATTCAGTTAAATCAACAAAGATTTATTGAGTGCCCTTAATGTACAAAATTCTGGGAGATGTAAAGATGAGTAAGGAAACTCTCCTTCTCAAGGATGTAATTTCTAACCTGATTTAAGTATGGGAGGAGGCTAGGGAACAAGATAACCCCTCCCCCAGATGTTTCTTTTCAATTCCGTGGTTTTCTCTACCTTCTCTGTGCTTCTATAGAATGGAGTCCTTGAGTATTTACTACCTATTGCCCTTGTATGTTAAGTTTTCTTTCTGTGTAGAAATCTCTTCCTTTGTCAGTCTTGGGACTGTTTTCTCCAGTCTTATATTTTGCCTTCTCTTGTCTTATTCTGTGCTCCAGGGGGCTGATTCCTAAAGGTTGTATTTTCCAGGCTTCACACTGAGTTTGCCCAATGGCAGGCCAAACTTAGAATATTGTGGGGAGTGGGAGTATTAGGAAAGGGAGAGACCACCAGAGCTTTTTATATTAAACTTGCCTTCCTCATTCAATAGAAACTTATAATCTTTTTGAAAACCAAGACTGGCTTACTCACGTTGCAGGGCTGGTTACACAATTTTGTGGGCCCGGTACAAAAAAAATGTGAGGGCTTTTCTTTAAAAAAGCAGGAAAAATGTTTTGTCCTTTCCTGCACAGTCCTACTTTGACCTGTAAAGGTGTTTTTATTTGCTATTTGCTATTGTAACCCTTCTGTTACAGGGACATTCAAGAGGTAAGTATAGACTCTAACAGGCACCAAAGGGCCCTACCCTGTGACTTGGCTTGCACACATGTGCACATGCAGGACCAAGAGGCTGGGTTTCCACTCTTGACGGTTGCCAGACCGATGCCTCTTTGAGTCAAGCCAGGCATCTACCCTCCCCATGAGCTCATTGCCACAACCCATGGTAGAGAGGTGACTCCCCACCAAACAGTATTGAAACAGCTGCACTGGGATGCACTAGGTAGGCTGGCCTCCACCAAGTTGCTCTCCAAAGCACAATGGTGCTGACATCTCATGGGGCTGCTGCCATGCCCCACTTTGAGATGCTTCTGGGCATATGCCCAACACTGACCCTCTCTATCCTTGTGTCCAGGCCCCCATTAGGGATGGAGAGTGGCAGTAGGTAGTGGGCATGGGTGAGAAAGGGGTAGCCCAGGAAGGTAGGGGACAGAGAACAGGTGGCCAAGAACCCATCCTGGGGAGGTGGCTGGAGGTGGGATCATGTGTAAGCTGTCCATAATGCATGCTTCATTGTCCTGTCAAACTTCACTTATAAAATGCAAATTCAAAAATAAAATTATGAAGAATTTCAAGAAAGTTACTACAGAGCATTAAATCCCAAGTGTGAGCCACTATGTGATTGTAACTTGTCACATGCCCATGAAGTGGTTCCTATATATGTATTCTCCACTGTACCTCACCTATTGGTTTACAAATATGAGATTATCAATAGATGACTCTTGCACAAATAAATAAACACAAGATTAAATGAGAAAATAATTGAATACATGAACGAGACAATTAACCAATTAATAGGGCATACTGATAGTCTGTTGCTTTAATTGAACACCAGAAATGATCCAGCAACAATCAGCTGTTGTTTACTCAGTATCTTACATATTCCAGATACTTTCAATGGCCAAAATAACTTCTAGACTCAATATACCTACTGTCTCTTCTACCCCTGCTGAGGAGAAGCCCTGATAGGGATTGAAGACATATGAACCCTCATTATACAAGTAGATTATAATTTTAGAAAGTGAAGTTATTCATTCATGGGAGTCAAGAGACTATAAATGGAAGCAATGTTAAGCAAATATTCTCTTCGGTGTGATGTCTCTTCATTTTTAATGTACTCTTGAATTTTAACTTTCTTCTGTGGTGTGAGACTTTGATATACCTTCTGATTTGGAGCTGCCTCCATTCCTTGGAAGTATTATGAGAACAGAAAAAGCCCATTAAGAAGGAAGAAATGAAACCAGTAGCTCATGCTAGATTTGGGGGTGAGGGTGTGTCTTAGTCTGCTTTGTGCTACTGTAACAATACCATAGACTGGGTGATTTTTTATTTTTATTTTTTTTTATTTCAGGGTATTGTGAGGGAACAAACATTATGGTTACACTTTATGCCTTTGTGTCACCCAAGTGTGGGTTAAAGGCATGCCCTTAACCCTACAGTGCTCCCTGTGTCACTTAGTTGCAGATTTACCCTCCCCCCCAAGCCCCTAATCCCTGGAGAGTATTTCTGCCATGTGATCACCCTAATGTTGATCAGTTAGTACCAGTTTGATGGCGAGTACAAGTGGAGCCCATTCTTCTGCTCTTGTGGTGCCTCACTTTGGATAATGGGCTTAAGTTTAATCCAGGAAAGTAAAAGAGGTTCTAGATCACTGTCGTTTCTTACAATTGAGTAATATTCCATTGTAAACATATACCAAATTTTAATAATCCACTCATGGATTGACGGGCACTTGGGTTGTTTCCACATCCTTGCAATAGTGAATTGTGCTGCCATAAACATTCGGGTGCAGATGTCTTTATCACAAAATGTTTTGTGCTCTTTTGGGTAGATGCCTAGTAGTGCTGTTGCTGGATCGAATGGTATTTCTATTTTTAGCTCTCTGAGGTATCTCCAAATTCTTTTCCATAGAGGTTGCACTAATATGCAGTCCCACCAACAGTGTAAGAGTGTTCCTGTCTCTCCGCATCCTTGCCAGCATTTGATGTTTTGGGATCTTTTGATAGAGGCCAATCTCACTGGGGTTAGGTGATATCTCATTGTGGTTTTCATTTGCATTTCTCTAATGATTAGAGATGCTGAGCATTTTTTTATATGTTTGCTGGCCATTATTCTTGTCTTCTTTTGAAAAGTTTCTGTTCATTTCCTTTGCCCATTTGTTGATGGGGTTGTTTGATTTTTTTCTTGTTGATTTTTTTGAGTTCTAGATAGATTCTGGTTATCAGCCCTTTATCAGATGTGTAGAGAGCAAATATCTTTTCCCATTCTGTGGGCTGTCTATTCACTCTAATGATAGTTTCCTTGGCAGTGCAGAAGCTTTTTAATTTGATTAGATCCCACTTATTTATTTTTGTTGCTGCGGAGATTGCTTTGGGGTTCTTCTTTAAGAATTCCTTGCCTAGGCCGATGTCTGAAAGGGTCTTTCCAAAATCTTCATTTAGAATTCTTAAGGTTTCATGCTTTAGGTTTAAGTCTGTTATCCATCTTGAATTGATTTTTGTGAGAGGTGAGAGATGGGAGTCCAGTTTCATTCTTCTGCATGTAGCTATCCAGTTTTCCCAGCACCATTTATTGAAAAGAGATTCTTTTCCCCAGTGTATATTTTTGTCAGCTTTGTCAAAGATTAGATTACCATATGCGGATGGTTTAATCTCTGGATTCTCAGTCCTGTTCCAGAGGTCAGTGTCTCTGTTCTTGTGCCAGTACCAAGCTGTTTTAGTTACTATAGTCTGGTAGTACAGCTTGAAGTCTGGTAGACTGATACCTCCCAGTTTGTTCTTTTTACTTAAGATTGCTTTGGCTGTACGAAGTCTTTTCTGGTTCTATACAAAGCATAGAATTATTTTTTCCAGGTCTGTAAAGAATGATAATGGGATTTTGATAGAGATTGCATTAATTCTGTAGATCACTTTAGGTAGTATGGACATTTTAACGATATTGATTCTGCCAATCCATGAGCAAGGTAGGTTTTTCCATCTGTTTACATCTTCTACAATTTCTTTTTTTAGTGTTTCATAGTTCTCCCTGTATAAGTCTCTCACATCTTTCGTTAAATATATTCCTAGGTATTTAATTTTCTTTGAGGCTATTGTAAAAGGAATTGCGTTTTTGATTTGATCTTTGGCTTGACTGTTGTTGGCATATATGAATGCCACAGATTTCTGTGTATTGATTTTGTATCCCGAGACTTTGCTGAATTCAGTTCTAGGAGTCTCTTAGATGAGTCTTCGGGGTTTTCTAGATATAATATCATATCATCAGCAAAGAGCGAGAGTTTGATCTCATCTGTCCCCATTTGGACACCCTTAATACCCCTCTCTTGCCTAATTGCTGTGGCAAGGATTTCGAGCACTATGTTGAATAGAAGTGGAGATTGAGAGCAGCCTTGTCTAGTTCCGGTTCTAAGTGGGAATGGTTCCAATTTTTCCCCATTCAATACGGTATTGGGCAGTGGGTTTGTCATAAATGGACTTGATAATTTTAAGGATTGAGCCGTCTATGCCTATTTTGATGAGAGTTTTTATCATAAAGGTGTGTTGGACTTTGTCAAATGCTTTTTCTGCATCTATCGAAAGAATCATATGGTCTTTGTTCTTGCTTTTATTTATGTGGTGAATTGCATTTATAGATTTGCGTATGTGAAACCAGACTTGCATCCCTGGAATAAAGCCCGCCTCATCATGGTGAATTATTTTTTTGATGTGCTGCTGAATTCTATTTTCTCAAATTTTGTTGAGGATTTTTGCATCTATATTCATGAGGGATATTGGTCTGTAGTTTTCTTTTTTCATTGTGTCCTTTCCTGGCTTTGGTATCAAGGTGATATTGGCTTCATAGAATGAGTTAGGAAGGATGCTGTCTTTCTTGATATTGTGGAATAATTTCTGTAGTATAAGTGTGAGTTCTTCTTTGAATGTTTGGTAAAACTCTGAAGTGTAGCCATCTGGTCCAAGACTTTTACGTTTTGGGAAGTTTTTGATTGCTGCTCCAATTTCTGAGCTTGAGAATATTCAGATATTCTGTTACCTCTTGGGTGAACTTAGGGAGGTTGTATGTTTCCAGGAATTTGTCCGTTTCCTCCTCAATATATAGTTTTTGGGCATATAGGTTTTTGTAGTAATCAAAAATAATGTTTTGTATTTCCATGGTGTCTGTTGTGATGTCTCCTTTTTCATTTTTGATTGAGTTTATTGGTGACCTTTCCCTTTGGATTCTAGTCAATCTAGCAAGAGGGGTGTCAATTTTGTTTATCTTTTCAAAAAATCAGCTTTTGGTTTTGTTGATCTTCCTTATAGTTCTCTTGTTCTCAATTTCATTTAGTTCTGCTTTGATCTTAGTTATTTCTTTTCTTCTATTTGGATTGGGATTAGTTTGCACTTCCTTTTCCAAGTCCTTGATTCTATTTATTAGGTTGTCGGTTTCTAAACTTTCTGTTTTTTGGATATGAGCATTTATTGCTATTAGTTTTCCTCTCAGGAATGCTTTTGCTGTATCCCACAGGTTTTGATAGCTTATTTCTCTGTTATCATTTAGTTTGAAAAAGTTCTTGATTTCCCTCTGTATTTCCTCCTTGACCCAGTAGTTAGTCAACAACAGATTGTTGAATTTCCATGACTTTGTGAGATGGCGAGTATTTCTGTTGGAATTGAACTCTAATTTTATACCACTATGGTCTGAGAAAGTACACGGTATAATTTCTATTTTTCTGAATTTGTTGAGGTCTGATTTGTGGCCTAGTATGTGATCAATTTTGGAGAAAGTTCCATGGGCTGATGAGAAGAATGTAAATTCGGCTTTATTTGGGTGGAATGTTCTGTAGAGATCTGTCAGACCCTTTTGTTCAAGAGCTCTGGTTAAGTCCATTATTTCTTTGCTTATTTTCTGTTTGGAAGATCTGTCTAGTTCATTCAGTGTAGTGTTGAAATCCCCTGTTACTATGGTGTTATTGTTTATCATGTTGTTTAGATCAGACAAGGTTTGCTTTATGTAACATAGACTGGGTGATTTATAATGAACAGAACAGTTCTGGATGCTGGGAAGTCTAATGAGGGCCAACATCTAGGAAGGCCTTCTTTATGTGTTGTAACATGGTGGAAGGCATCACATGGCAAAAGGGCAAAAAGGGAAGAGGGCGCAAACCCACTACTGAAATAACAGCACTAGTTCTTTCATGAGGGTGGGGAGGCCTCGTGACCTAAACACCCTTTAAATGTCCCACCGCTTAATATTGTTACAATGGCAAGTACATTTTAACATGAGTTTTGGAGAGATCAAACATTTAAACTACAGCAAGATCAAAATTATTTGTAATTTTTTTTAGGGTCTACTCCAGCATTCCACAGTGCAGGTAAAGGGGAGAGGAAGAATGGAGTGGATAGCAGAGGTTTTTTTGATGTTGGACACAGAGGCACAATTTTCTCATGTTAAATATAGTCCTGGGGATTGTTCCCTGCCTTTGCATCTTAGTTACAGAAAACTTGAGAACCTATAGGGGAAGCAAAAGGGACTAACACCTATTGCTATTTTGCTATATGCCAGACACTGATTTTGGTGCTTTTCATATATTATCTTTTTGGATTGTGTCAACTGAAAGATGACGAGGTTCATAAATTTGTAAAGGAGAGCTTTATTTCTCATAAAATGTTGCAGGCCATAGACTGGCCATCTTGCAGGCTTCTGGCCAGAAGATGAGAGCAAGCACTTTGAGGGAAGGACAATGGGAATAGGTATTCATGCTGTGCGGGGTGGCTGAATGTATTAATACATACTTAACAAGCTATAGGAGGAGTCAAGAATGTTTATGAAAGGAGAAACATGCACATGTGCACTTGAGCTTCCTGCTACTTCATGGGACCCATGTTCAAAAAAGGGCAGTGTTAGCATGATCCAAGATCCTTTTGGCTCTCTGATATCAAAAAGTGAAGTGGAGGACATGAAAACCCTCACTGTGCATCCTCTGTAGACTTATCAGAACTGTTGCATGGTCAGTGGTCTCTTACCAGGCAGGAATGCTGGTCATTGTAGTGCTAAAACTGCAAAACAGAAGGAGTGGCCAGCATTAGATGGTTGATTGAAATCAGCAGTGGAGCAAATCTTTTTGAAGGACTGGTTCTGTTTAGCCCTTAGGGAAGAAAGCCCAGTGGTGGTTAATGAGGGAGGGAGGGTAAAGTCCACTTCCTGTCTGTCCTGTCATGGCCAGGATTTCAGTTTTAAGGTCTCTCAAGTCCCCTTGGTCAAGAGGAATTCTCTTCAGTCAGTTGGGTGGCTTAGAACTTTGTATTAAGTTCTCAATCCTTATATCAACCTTTGAAACAACAGTTAAGGTATCCATAAAACCAAAGAGGAAATGGAATCTTAGAGAAGTCAAATAAATTGATTGAAATTTCTCACTTGTAAATGGAAAAGCAGGGATTCCAAACCTGATATATTTTAATTGGAAGTCCTAAAGTCTAGGCCCTTTATACAAATGAATAAATGAATGAACACGTATAATAAATAAATACTCTAAAAAATTACATTTTTATTTGGTCATGTTTATTTTGTTCCATTTTGACATAGGATTACAAAAAAAAAAATCTTTGAGATTTTGGATAGCTCCTTTTTAAAAAATTAAATAGGTTGCAATGATTAAACAACAAAAATCTAAAGTGTTTTTTGAAACCCATCATTAGTAGCACTATTTAACATAAACTGAACACTGACCTTATTTAAACAAAATATTTGAAGGCATGAGTAATCTTAATATGTATTCCTCCTTCGGTTCCTATTTCAGTGGAGTCAAAGTTTCTTTCTTTACTAATTGTTTTCTTTTTTATCCTCTGAAATCTGGGTAAATGGCACCTCCAGGGTGTTATAAGCAAATTAGATACATAAACAGTAATGAATAATTTTCCATGTCGTATTTTCTGGGCTGTGAATCCTGCCTGAGATTTTATTGGGTGTGTTAGTTTCACCTAAATACAATTTATTTTGCTTGTGTAAGAGACAAGGAAGAATGTTGCTCTCCTATCAGTCAGTCCTAAACTTTGTTTTGAATTAGATGCTATAAATGGTTAAATGCTGCCACATTTTGCTTTTGATGGAAACGTAATATGATACTTCTAATCAGGCCATGGCATTCACCAAGCCTTGGGGATATTTGGATAAAACTATTAGAAAAATGTCAATCACAACAATCTTTCCTTCTTTCCCAGAATAATTCTTTATTAAGTATCATCTCTACACAGGTCTTTCTGATGGGTGCAGAAGATGGAGTCTAGAAGAAGGGATTCTAATGACAGTATTAACCTCCTTAAGGAACCTACAGATTGGTAAATGAGATAAGAGGCTCTGAAAAGAGCTGACATGTGATAATGCCTTCCCTAGGACAGGGGAGAAAGAGCCCTGGGAGATTTCAGAAGCGAGAAAGATTGTTTACAGATGGGAGATTGGGAGAGACTTTAAGGAGGAGGTTATGAAAAGAGGACAAAGTAAAAAAAAAACCCAAATAATTAGGTCATTTCTGAATAAAGGAAAGCACTCTTGAAGACTGTAAAGTAAGTCCACGGTAGAGGCAGAATGTTATCTGTTATTTGTTTTTGTTTTGGTCATTGTAGAACCATCAGAGATTGGTGAATAAAGGGCCTGAAAGTTCTGAAGTCTGTGTTTCCAGTTTTCATTTGCTGACCTATAAATGATTTGGGGAAATTGCTTCATTTATGGGTTAGTAGACTCCTTGTGCAAAACAGTACAGTAATTTATTATTATTTCATTCATTTATTCATTCTTTCAGTCATATATTTCCTAAAAAAATATGAATTTTTTTCATTTTTTTATCCTTTCAATTATGTTTCCTAAAATACATTAATTAAAATATAATTGAATGTAATTAATATGCAATATTAATTTCTTATTACATAAAAGGCACTGAGCTAGATACTAGGGATAGTGTGGTCAATATGACTCACCTAGTTCCTGTTCTTCTAACATATACAATGTAAATCTTTGTTACACAGAGCATGTCCAATAAACCAGAAGCACCAGCATCACCTTTGAGCCTTTGAAAAAATGCAGAATCTTTGGCTGCCCTAGCCCTAACTGAACCAGTTGATTCATATAGGTATTAAGGACTGAAAGGAAGTTGGATCTGTAGCCCCAAACAAAGCCCAGAACCAACCAGGTAGTCTGCAAGCTTGGGTGTCTTGGTTAAACACTCAAGAGAACAATGAAGGCATCTATATGCAAAGCTTTTCTTTACTGAGAAAAGGGTATAGGTTTCAAGAAAAACTTCACTTAAAATGACTACCTTAAGGAGAGAGCTAAATCACAAATATAGATAATTTGAACACTATAGAGACTGAAAAAACTTATGAGCTCAGAGTCCTTACTCTGGAGTGGAGTGAAATGGAACTGAAGTGAAATATTGGGGTGACCCCCAGCAACCTAATAATTTGTGTCCCTTGAATTAAATATGATCAGCTGTTCCCTTTCATTGCATAGAACCTATCCTTTGTCAATCTCCCCTTGTGCAAATGTAATATCATCGTGAATGACACCTTCTCCTTTGGGAGTCTTTCTCAATACCCTAGTTAGAACAAATCTCTCTCTCCTTTAAATTACCCCAGCAATATGTATGTACCTCTCTACGCTATTGACATATTCCTATCTTCATGTGTGAAGGTGCCAAGGGAAAACTTCCCCTGTGCCCTCTGAAGGTTTGCTAAAAAAAAAAATCAACTCACAAAAGGCAGATTAATAGGAGGAAAGCGTATAATTTTATTAATGTGTGCACAGAGGAGAATCACAAAATGATTATCCCACCTCCCAGTGGGGTTCAGAAGCTTATATACCATCTCGAGGTTACAGAAAAAATGGGGGCTTCGATCTTGGCAAAACGGTTTATGGTGGAGGAGATGAGGCCTGGCCAGCAGAGGTGATCTTGTTATGTAAATGAAACTTCACAGGTAGCAGCTCTCAGAGAGAGAATGTTTCTCTCAGACTTTCAGAGGTGTCATACTCTCAGTTAATCTTTCCTAACCGGCTGCATCAATGCAGATTCACTACCAATGCAAGTCTCTCCCACAAAAGACAACTTTGCAGCGTGACTTCTGTTTGCTAGCTCTCTGAAAAGCCATCTCAAACTATGTCAAACAAATATACTTTGGGGTAAAATATTTTGATTTTCTTCATGTGCACATGTACAAGTCTATGACTTATTTCCCTCACAATAATGCCTTTAAAGTAAATGGCCCCATGCCGTATATTTAATATACATAGCACTTGGCATATTATTATGCATATAGTATGTTCTCAATTATGCTTGTTGGTTGTATTGAGACATGTAAATCACAATTGCATTTTCATATATATTAACATAGAGATTCAACTATATTAACTGTGCTTAGTAATAGGTCTTGAAAACTACCAGGTAACATTATTCAACCCAAAGTGTCCTTATTACAGTTAAATTTATACCCAGAGCTCTGCCACATACAGTGGAATTTAAAATGAAATCTAGAAGTCATTTTGAATCTAGTTGAGGGGGGGATAAGACATGTTACTCTAAAGAACACTGAATAGCAATAGAATGAAGCACATAATGCAGTTAATAACTTAGCATAATTAAATGCTAAGATGCAAAATGAGGACTGTGAAGATTCAAGGGTGGACAGGAATAAATCAGTGTAGTGAAAGTTTCCCAAGAAGTGTGCAGTATAGTTGAAGCTTGACTTGTGATTTTAAGGATAGATAGTATTAAGTAGGGGAACAAAAGTGTTTAAAATCTTTACATGTGGAGATGATAAGTGTGGGAAAAGTAGGAGTGTTGGGTTTGGCAATCTGAAATGTAGGTTCTTGGTGTGCTTATGGCTGAAGAATGACCAGACACACCACAATAAGGCAAGCATGAAAATGAGGTTTATCGAGGAGAGAAAGATGGGATTATAGGGCAAGAGCAGGATATAGGTTTACAGAGTGAGACACGTATGCCACAGACGACAACTGGACCCATTGTTGTAGCAAGAGAGACAGCAAAAAAGGGCTTGGTTATGATCAGGGTCTTTTTTTATGATGTCCCGATTGGGACCTCTCTCGTGGTTCAAATGTCACCATGAAACCACTTTGATGGACAGTTTGGAGTTATATAACCTCAGTCTTGCTATGCATGAGGATCTCCCATGAGCCTCTCTGAAAGCCCATTTGGTGGGGGTGGACCACAATGGCACCCACTTTCATCCCTAGGAGACCCGGAATCCCTCACTACCTACCTTACATGTGCTCACTCTCTATTCTGGCAGCCCACATCATTGGGTAGGGTCATCGACTCATCTGGCTGCTTCCTGCTGAGTGTGGAGTGACAATCCTTATTAGGTTGGCCTCTTGCAGGTTCTCTGTGGATCTCTTCAGGGAACTTCTTCTTCAGCCATGAGCACACCAAGAACTGACATTTCAGACTGCAACCTGACAAGAGAAGCAGCTTATTCTCTCAAAACAAGACTGGATGTTGTAAGTCTTGAAGGGAAGACACTTGTGTCAAGTTGAGTTTCCAAAGATGGCCACCATAATATTTCTCTTCTCGTATGCTCTTCTGCACTGTGACCTTGTCAATACCCCATTAACAGAAGGGTCAATGTCCCCTCACCTTGAATCTGAACAGAGTTGTAATTGCTTTGACCAATGGAGTAGAGTGGAAATAATACTAGTTGACTTTCAAGGCCAGGCAGTTTCTACTTGGGTCTCTTGGAATGCTCACTCTCTGATGCTTTCTTTTTGGGATGATCCCTCTTGGAACCCAACTACTGTGCTGTGATAAGCCCATGCCACATGAAGAGGTCACATGTAGATGCTTTGGTCAACGGCCTCGCTAAGCCCAATCTAAGTCATCCAAGTTCAAATAAGAGACATGTGAACAAAAAGCCTCCATGTTGTTACTGAACTAAACTGGGGTCTGCTCGCCTAGCTCAGCCAAACCAAACACTGAAGTTCAGAGTAGCAGCAGCAGAAAGGGGCTTTATTTGCAGGATGCCATGCAGGAGAATGAGCAACTAGTGCTTAAAACTTGAACTCCTCAATGCCTTACAAGTTGGAATTTTTAAAGGGAGGGGTACATTTCAGACAGGCCTGGAGCAAAAAGGCGGGATATCTTGAAGTGGGGGGAGGGCATAGGTGGATTCAGAACTGAAAGGAATGTTAAGATGGGTGTGATAGTCCCTTTAGGGGAAAATTTAGAACAAAGAGTGGCAGTCAGAATTCAATTTCTTAGTGCTCCCTTATCTGCATTTTCCATCCAGTGGGGGTGTCTGAAAAATAACTCAAGAACATATGTTAAGATGCCATCTTTTAGCTTCCATAGGGAACTAAAACAGCTCAAGATTCTGGCTTGCTTGGAGGGCCATTGTTCTCATCAGATTACCCATTCACTTTTCAAGGCTAGCCAGGTGCCCAGAACTTCCCTTGAAACAACTCCAGATTTTCCTTTTTTCCATGCCTGGGGATCCTGGCAGCCCCCCAGAGGGCCTTCTGCTTGGTTTCAATGTTATCTCAGCCCCTATCCATACTGAGTCACTCCTAGCCCTTTTAGTCTCCCTAGCATTATGGAACAGAGATAAGCCTCCCTGCTGAGGCCTGCTCAAATTCCCCATCTATAGAATCTGTGAACATAGTAAAATAATCATTTCATGCATGTCTCTATATTTTTAATGCAGCATGAAACAACTGTGGTTTCCCATCTTTTGAAGGACAGTGTGGTGTGATGGAAAGTGCATGTATTTTGGAATGAGACTACTCTATGTTTGAATCTCAACTCCTTCACTTACTTAGCTGTGGATGTTAATCAAATTATTTTAAACAGTTTAAGGGCCAGTTTCCCCATCTCTAAGATGGCAATGGTCATACTAACATTACAGAGTTATTGGGACAATTAAATGACATAAAATACATTAAAAGGCTAGATACAAAATAGGTACCCAATGTGTTGTAGGTACTATTACTAGTATTAAAATCTAAATTGCTCTTGCCATAGGGATCACTACTATTTACATAGGCTGTGAAACAGCACAGGAGGAGGATGGATGCAGGCAACAGTTCCATGGTAGTGGATGAAGCTCTTTTCCTTCGTAAGAGTGTCAAGAGTCCATAACTTATGCAAATAACACAAACATTAGTGATAACTAAACTTAAACAATGCTTTACAATTTATGTAGTGCTTTTGCAAATATGACTATATTTGAGTTTTGGAGAAGTCATATGAGGAAGATGATCCAATTACATCATTTTGTAGATTTTTATAAGCAACAGCTGTAGGTAGTTTAGAGTTTGTGCCATGATGCCAGATTGCCTAAATTCAGATTCCAGTTTCCTCTTTCATCAGCCCTGTGACCTTGAGAAGGTTAGTTAAACTGTCTTGCTCCTCAGTTTTATTATCTCTAAAAGGGCAATATTATACCTTTTTTTGCAGGACTGTTTTGAAAAATAAATGAAATCACACATGTAAAGCACTTAGAACAGTGCCTTGCATAGTGTAGGGTGTTCAGTAACATCATTATAGATTAGGCTCAAGGAATTACCTTTTCTAGGGTTGCATAGGTATAAATATCATTAAACCCAGGCCTTTTGCACTAACACTCATTACATATTTTCCCTTTAATTTTTGTTTAGATAAAGGCTAGCTAATGTACCTCTTGAGATGTGGCCACTATTTAAAAACACTCCTTGTCTTTACATTCTGAAAGTTCTCATGAGAACCATTTGTACAAATTCAGATGCCAAACCAATCTCAACTTTTGCCCAAGTGTTACTGAAAGTCTGTCCTTGAGTCTGAATCGGTGAGAAGAAGAAAGAGGACAAATGGTTTGGGGAAAAGGAAAGAGTAGTTTATTAATTTTCTTGAAAATGGGGAGGGGGGCAGACTATCATCTGGAAAAACTGCTGTCCTGCCTTTAATAAGAAATATAGGCCTTCTTAAAGGGACATTTTCAGAAGTTGGGCTCAGGTTTATGTGACCAGTGTCACATGTCATGGCTTTGGGCTATTGTATAACTGTGGTTGGTGGATTTGGTCAACCTTATCTTCAGTGAGGACGATCTCATGACCTCTGGACAACTCTGTTGAGCCATCTTCTGTGGTTTAAGATATTAGAAAAAAAAGAACATTTTTCTGGCCTTTGATTACTGGCCTCAGGCCAGGAATCCCAAAAAGGGACAACTCATAATACATTTTTCCCTTTTTCAGATTTCTACCTCTGTTACATATTCCACACTATCAATTTTATCTTTCCATATCTATGGGAGAAGGGGTGATGTAGTCATCGAGGTACTTCCTGCTGAATTGGGAGGATGTTTTAGATGGAAGGTTTGTATTTATTTATACTATTGCTCTTTTTGGTTTGTCAAAGCTTTGGCAGTAGATTTACAAAAAATAAAGAATGCAACAGATTGCCAGCTGAAAAAGGGCATAAACAATAACTACAACCACGAAAGGGACAAGGCTGAATTGAGGATACTTGATAAGAGAGATTTTACCCCACAGGGTATCTAAGACATTGGTAGCACTGTGGGTCATTACTGTTGCCTTGTGCATAATGTCTGACATGGGGCTGGATAAGAAAGAAATATGAGACCTCTGAGTATGGAGCTATTAGCCCCAATAACAAGCCCAGCACTAAGACAGATCAGCAGAAGAGGCAATCGTTTGGGAAATCCTCACTAAAGAGTTGTCTCTCCATCCTATAGGCAGAACAAATAACCAAAGAAAGGTTAGCAAAAATATCAACATTTTCATTTTCCCTTCTTCTTAAATAGATACTTTAGATCACCTAAAGACTGGCCTATCCACTGGGGGCTTGTATCCTCTTCTTCCATGGGACTTCTCTTTACTCTATGATGGACCCAAGGTTTCACTCCTGACAATTTCAACAAGGTGTGAGTTGTTAGAATCACTTCATAGGGTCCCTTGCATTTTTCTGTCAGTTGTTGTTTAGGTCCTTGTTCTTTCCAGGCTTTAAGCAGTACCCAGTGTCCTGGTTTGAAGGGGTGGAAGGGTGCTTCCAACTGGGTTGGACACCTGAAAGAGGGAAACTCATGTATAGCAGTTAGTATTTGATTTATTTGTTTGACATACTGCTTTACTCTGTTTTCTTCACTTATGGTTATATTATTATACTTATCTTGCGGTGCTAGGAAGGGTATCTGATATACTATGTCATAGGTGCTTAACTTAAGCCTGCTTCTAGCCTTATCCAAAAGAGGGCAAGCAGCAATCTTATCCCACTTTAGATGGTTTTCCTGCATCAATTTTGATATAGTTTTCTTTAAAGTATGATTCATTTTTTCCATTTTTCCTGTATATTGAGGTCTCTAGAATGCATGCAATTTCCAATCTAGATGCAGAGCTTTACTTACCTGTTGAGTTACCTCCAATGTAAAGAAGGGTCCATTATCACTCTGTATGGAGAAAGGGAGACCATACCTTGGAATAAGTTCCTTCAGAAGGATTTGGGTAACTTCAGATGCTCTCTCCATTCAAGTAGGATATGCCTCTACCCACCCTGGATAGGTATCTACTAATATAAGCAAGTGTTTGAAGTTTCCAGTCATTTTAGGCATCGAGTAAAATCGATTTGCCAATCATCAAAAGGGTGGGCCCCCATATGTTGGCTTACCTGTGCAGTAGTTTGCCTTTCTGGTTTTGGATTGTTTCAAGCACATAAAGGTGCAGCTCTGAGTTATTTGCTGGATAGTCTTTTTCAAACTGGGTCCTTTTAAATGAGGACCCACCAATCCATTAAGGCATCATACCCATAATGTGTGCTTTCATGTAGGTGCCTCATAAGGAGCTGAACCAAGACTTCAGGGAGAAGAATGAGTATATGAGAATTCTGTTTGCGCTTAACCGTGTCATCCTGTCAAAGCCCCAGTCTTTAGCTTGCTTTTCATCCTCATCGGCATAGTGGGGTTTATATTGACCTAAATCTAGCTGAGGTATCAAGGCCCTGAAGAACAACTCACCTTTAGTGGTCTTCTTGGCAGTCTTGTCAGCAGCCTGATTTTTTTGCAATTAAGTGTTGCCTTTTTGGTTACCAGGGCAGTGCATGATGGCCACCTGTTTAGGCTCAGCCACAGCCTGTATCAGGGCCATGATTTCAGTTGCATACTTAATATCCTTATTTCCTGCCGTCAGGAGCCCCCTTTTCTTCCAGATGGCACCATGAGCATTCATGACCATAAAAGCATGTTTAGAGTCTGTATAAATGTTTACCTTTTTCCCTCTGGATAAATGACCAGTCCTGCTTAAAGCAATCAATAGCCTTCTGGGCTGAAGTCCCAGTCGGCAGCCCCATTGCTTCTAGTACCCATCATTACGTGATCACCACATATCCAGCCCTTCGTTGTCAATTGTGCATAAAGCTGCTCCCGGCTCCCATTGGTGAAAAGATCTCAATCTGGCTCTGGCATCAGCTGATCTGACAGACCCATCCTGCTGGAATAGACAGCCTGCAGGATCTGTACACAGTCATGCTGTAAATGCTTATTCTCTTCAGCTGGTATCAGGGTGGCAGGATTGAGAGTAGACACAGTCTTTAATTTAACATTTGAATGATCCAGAAAGATGGCCTGGTATTTTCCTAGCCTTCCTGCAGTCAGCTGATAACCCCCCTTCTGTTCTCATAAAGTCAGAAGCTGGTGGGAGGGATATACTACAGCGTGTTGTCCTAAGGTGAATTTTTCAGCCCCTTATAACAAGTCACAAGTAGCTGGTACTGCCTGGAGGCAAGGAGGCCGTCCTCTCATAGTACTGTCTAACTGCTTTGACAAGTGTGCCACTGGCCATAGGATGTCTCCCAGCCTCTGTAATAAGACTCCAAGGCTCATTCCTTGTTTTTCATGGAGGTATAATTTAAATTATTTCTGCGAGTCAGGCAACCCCAAAGTTGGGCAGTTATAAGACTCTGCTTTAATTTTTCAAAGGCATTTTGACAGTCTGTGATCCACATCAGGGGCTCCACATCTATCCCTTTAAGAGCCTCATACAATGGTTTTGCTGTTAGTCCAAAGTTTGGGATCCAGATGTGACAGAACCCTGCCATTCCTAGGAATCCACACATTGTATTTCATTTTGGGGCACCTTAAGATTCAAGAGGACTTGCTTTCGGTCTGGCATTAGGCTTCAGGTTCCCTTGCTAATTTGGAATCCCAACTAATTAACCTGCTGCTTACAAATCTGTGCCTTTTTGGGTGATACTTTATAGCCACATGAAGCCAGATGATTTAGCACAGCCACTGTATATGTAAGACAATGATCATAATTGGGGCTGGCTATAAGTAAATCATCCATATATTGTAAAAGAATCCCTTGGTCCAATTGCAGGTTCTGCAAGTCTGTTGCTAAGCTCTCACTAAACAGGGTAGGATAGTTTTTAAACCTCTGAGGCAGCACTAATACAGTGAGGTCATTCTTGTCTCAGGATTCTGCCATTCAAATGTAAAATGGAGTTGAGTCTCTTTTTCCAAAGCAATGCAAAAGAAAACATCTTTTAAATCCAGTACCGATTACCATTCATAGTCACCTCATATTGCTGTCAAAGGAGTATATGGGTTTGGCACTATATGATATATGTCTTGTGCGATATCATTAATGGAACGTAGATCCTGGAAGGCAGCTATGGTCACCACTATATCACCAATGCACTTGGCACGTAGATCCTGTAGGAGTCTATATTCATTGGTATGGGGCTTCTTGACAGATACAATTGGCATATTATAAGGGGACTGACAAGGATGAATTAGTCCATGCTTTAGAAATCTGTTCAATATTGGTTGAATTCCTTCCAATGCTTCCTTTTTAAGGGGTTATTATTTCTTATGAGGGCTTGAGGTCCCTTCTTTTAATAGAATGGTAATCGGTGTGGCTGCTATGGCACATCCCAGGGGCCTATTGGCCCATACAGCCTTATGCGTTTTTTGGTAGACCTCAGGAGGAATAGAATTTGTTTCTTCTTTTTGTCAGCAAGTAGATATTGAAACCAGAGAACATTTTCGGGCAGGACCTGCAGGTGGAGTTGTTGCTTCTTTGGAGAAAAAGTTATTTGGACTTGCATAACAATCATGACCTAGAAGAGGTATTAGACAGTCTAGCATATATAAGAAACTGTGTCTCAACTTTTTGTTCTCCCAATTGGCACTTAAGAAGTTGGAGCATGGGACATTGTTGGGTCTGACCAGTTACCCCGACCACTGCTACCATGTTCTTGTTAAGGGAAGTTAGTTTAGAATTTAGGACAGAAAAGGTAGCTCCTATGTCAAATAAAAAGTCCACTAATCAAGTCCCCACTGTCAATTGTACCAAGGGCTCCTGTGGGGATATTTGATTTGGAGCCACTAGTGAGGCGTGGTGCTCCAGACCTCCTCATTCATCATTTGAATCCTGGACTCAAGATGCCATTTGCTCTCCTGGGGGTTTCTTGTTACCTGGAGCCCTTTGCAATTTCAGGCAGTGTTCTTTCCTGTGTCCTTCCTCTTTACAAAAACATACTGATTATACTTCAACCTAGTGTGGCTTTTTCCACCATTCCTTTTGACTGTCTCAAAGGACCACTGGTTGGTGCAGCTACCAGCCATGCATAGTTTTCAGTTTCTGTTCTTCTCTAGGATTATATACTTTAAAGGCAATATCAACAAGCTGTGAAGGATTAATGCCTATTTCCCCTTCTACATGCTGTAGTTTCCTCCTTATATCTGAAGCACTCTGCCCTATAAAAGTCATATTAACCAAGCACATATTTTCAGAGGCCCCTGGATCTACATCTATATATTTCTTATATGCCTGATAGATGTGTTCCAAAAATCCACAGGGTTCTTCATTAGCTTTTTGTTATTATTCTTGGACCTTGTTTAAACTCTACTGTATAGGTACTCCCCTCTGGAGACCTGCCAGAATACACTTTCAGTAATGATTTATTTTTACACTGTCTGTGTCTCCATTAGGATCCCAATTTGGTTCTGTCATTGGAATGGAATCATTGGGGTCTGTAGTCTGATTAGCATCCTCACCATGGAGATACTGTTCCTCCTCATTGGCCTTGTCTACCACCAGTCTATGCTCATCTGCAGTAAGTAATATATTCAGCAGTATCTGTATGGCCATCCAAATCAGGTGGTGCATTGCAAAGATGGTTGTGAACAATTCTGTTATTCTCTGAGGGTCCTCTCTATAGGTTAGATTTGGGTTTTTCCAATTCAATAATTCAGAGGTGGAAAATGGGGTCTAAGTACAATAATACCCTGCTGGCTGTCCTTGTGCATTCAAGCCCCCTATTGGATATTACTGTAATGGAAATTGCCTTGCCCTGGCTATGGGTGCCGTCTGGCCAAATTGAGATTCCTGCCGGGACTTGGAAGGAGAGACCATTCCCATTCCCAAGTCATGATCTGGTGGGCATGGGGTTGAAGAATCAGTTCTAGTCATGCCTTCCCTGACCATGGGACCCACC
This sequence comes from Indri indri, assembly GCA_004363605.1. NCBI lineage: Eukaryota > Metazoa > Chordata > Mammalia > Primates > Indriidae > Indri > Indri indri. The sequence goes on from RJWJ010001037.1 coordinate 87,567, forward strand.
ACTGGAAGTGGCGGTTATAGGGCAGCTGGCCATGGGGGAGTGTGTTCTTTGAGGTTTGGATTGAAAGAGTTCATGAGATTCAGCCTGGTTAATTCTTCCTCAGTTTTATCACCTGTGGTCTGACTATCCTCACACACTGGTGGTGGAGGTTTCCTTTGTACCATTAACTTTGTCCCAGGCCTTTGAGCCTTTTTCTTATGAAAGATTATACATATGGGATCTCTTCCCATTTACCTGCTTCCTGTTATAAAATAGTATAATAATTTAAGGTTACATTCAACGGCCACTTCTCCTCATGCTCCAGCACATATATTGGGCAAGCAGTATTACAATAAAACACCATTCTCTTTTTAGACATAGGCTTATAGCTATACATTGACCATGCAGCCAAGATTCTCCTTAATGTACTTTCAGCTAGAATAGAAATGGAGCCTCCCATGTTAAAACAAAACTCACAAACAACAAGAACGAACACAGGTTGACAAGTAGACAATACAGGGAATTCCCAAAGCAAACAACCCTGATCTCAGTGCCAAGGCCCACCAAATAAATGGGAACCATACAAAAGAAAACCAAATTCTCCTAACCCAAAAGGGGATGAATCCCCCAGTTTCCCTAGCTCTGCACAACTGTGACTTCCACATCTCTGGTGCTACAAATACACTACTACAGGGCTGGAAGCTTCACAACCTTCCACAAATGGGTGGAATCAAGGGTCTTGGTATGCACATTGGGGAACTTAACAAAAGGGCTGAGGTGTCACAACTCTGTTTCCTTTTCCTCAATGAGGTTCAGGTTGCAAGGAGTTGTGTCTAATTTGGGGAGGGAGAGATTGGAGGTCCCTGGAACTAAACAGGCTCTGGCATCTGCTGGGGAAGTCCCTCACTCTCTTACCAAGAAAAGATAATGCTCCTACTGGCAAAGACCCCTGGCTTGACATGGGGCTGCTTCCCACCTCTTCCAGCCATGGCAGTTGGCGCAGAGTGCTGTTCCACCAGGGCACTGATGGGCTCACCAGGGATGCCAAATTTTGTTACTTAAAGTTCAGTATTTGTCCCCAAGGCTGAATCAGTGAGAAGGAAGAACAAGGACAAGTGGTTTGAGGAAAAGGAAACAGAAGTTTATTAATTTGCTTACAAACGAGGAGGGCAGCAGACTAGCATCTGTAAAGACCACTGTCCTACCTTTAAGCAGAAATACAAGACTTTTTTAAAGGGGGGTTTTCAGAGGTTGGGCTCAGGTCTTTGTGATCAGTGTAGCATGTTGTGGCTTTTAGCTATTGTTTAACTGTAGTTGGTGGTTTTGGTCAACCTTATCTTCAGTGAAGATGATTTTGTGACCTGCAGACAATTCTGTTGAGCCATGTCCTGTGGTTTAAGATACCAGAAAACAAAGAATATTTTTCTACGCCTCTGATTACTGGCCTCAGGCAGGAATGCAAGTTTTAATTCCCAAAACAGGTGGGGAGTTTTAAAGAGACAACTGGTAATACATTTTGCCCTTTTTCAGACCTTTACCTCTGTTACACAGGAATCACATAGGCAGCAGGTCTGATGGTTTATGTGTCATTAGCAGGAATAGTTTCCTTGAAAAAACTGTCTTGAATACAAATTCATGACTACTAAGATCCCCTTTAAAGGTGCTTCATCTTGGTAAAAAAACAAAGACATTGTTTTATCCTAAGTATATTGGGATGGTTCTCTCCTGTCCTTTTACAATCAGCTCTTGAAAGATTTTTTTTAGGTCATCTAAGTAAAATGTTGTGACTTGAAGAGAGCTTCTTGTCAACTCTCATGGCTCTTTGTTTATATTTCATCCATCTCTGCAGCCTTTTCAGCCACTGATTATCTCCTGACATTGGCCATTCTAATGCATGGGACATACTAGTAAAACCTTCTTGATCAGCATCTCTTCTGCATGCTCTTCTACAAGCATCTCTCATGTCTTTCCTTTTTATGTTTCTTTCACTTTCTCTTTGATTTCTTTCTGAGCAACCATTTATCTCTCTGCCTCTTACATTAAATAATCCTCAATTGATGTGTTGATAACCTTTTAATCTTCCATATTTTGTCATTTTCTATAAGACATACAGCTTCTCTAGCATTTTCTTATTTGTGGTCTGTCATATTATCTGTCAGTGGAATGGTGTGCAAATACTTAGCTGAAGGTGACTTATCTTAGGCCTTCTCTCACTGAGGGGAGAAAAATATCAGTCTTTAATGAACTCGGGGCTAAAGTAGATTAGCCATTTTCTTCAGGTAAGATGGATGATGCTATCAACATTATTAAGTCACTAGGTCTGAATTTATCCATGTGTAAATCCAATGTAATAAGTGCTGTTAAGGCCCCTGTCAATCCATCTCACTGACATATATTAGTGTCTCGTCCAAAATGTAAAGTAATGCTAGTCCAGATGAAACAGTTTACTTCATTTTCCATTCAGTTTACCCGCTTCCTTCCAAGCAACATCCTTACCTATTGTCATTTACAACACATGTTATTTATCAATGAATTCATAATATACAACCTAATATATAATTTTTCAAATTACTGAAAAACAGTTGAAACATTACCAGATTAATAAGAAACCTATCTTACATAACTTCACTTTAACAAATTTGGTAAGGGTTTTGTTTCTGTTTTTATGCATATGTGAAGTATCCTTCAGCATTTTTTGCAACTTTCCCTAAAGAAAGGGACAGCTCAGGGTAGAAAAGAATGTTCAGGGCTATAATGGCAGGAATAAATTGATTACCATGACACTCTGGAAGAGATGGGAGGAATATTTCTTACAACCATTGGGCCTAGTGCTATAAATTGCCAGAGTAAAACGAACAATCAAGTACATTTAATCTATGCAAAATGGTGTGGGGAGTAGGGAGTTAAGGTAAAGTTTTCAAGGAATATAATAATATCTTCCACTTTAGGCTAATGTTTCCTTTACTCACTTATAACAGCATTCTCCTGCCAATGACCCAGACTGCCCATCTTACTCACCTTCTCCATGAAAAAAAAAAAAAAAATCAAGTGAAAATTCAGAGAAAAAGCTTTTAGAGTTTTGCTGGTATTTGCCGTATTTTACCTCTCCACTTATGGAGATATTTTAGTAAGAGCGTAACATTTTCCATTTAATAGGATGTAGTCTCCCTAAGGTCATATTTGTTTCTGGGTAGCTCTATGTAATGTTAAACAAAGCTTTGCCATCATATTTTTTTGTGGGGGGAGGGTTTGGATTCACTTTAATAATTTGTGAGAACCACTTGTGCCAGGGCTACCAACTGACCCTCATTTGCTGACATTGGTGAGTTGGAAATGATTACTAAGTAATTGAAATTGGAATTTGACTCTTCTGACTTCTAATAAGAGATATAAGTTGAATATTTGCAACATAATGCCATTTCATTCACTAAAGCAATGTGCCCATGTTAATATATGTAGCGGAGAATTCTTTTGTTATTATTAGAAATAGTCTGGGTGGAGAATTAAGAGCAAAAAATTGAAAGGTAGAGAATTGTTCACTGACTCGTTCCTAAATTTACTAGCAAGCAGAAAAAAATTAATGGAAATCAGTGTTCTTCTATTGTGTGTCTATTCCTCAAAGAAATGATGAGCCGAGCAAAAAGAGAAAAGGTTCTCACCTATATTTTATCTTTCATTTATATACAAATGTGGTTCTGATTAAAATACATTTTGGTGGCACTGACTGGGGAGAATTTATCTGTGGGAACAAAAAAACTTGAAAAGGATAAAGTTTTATTGTTTGGTATTATCAATTCTACAACTCCAAATCTTTATCGAGTTTAGTCTTATACATATTCTGTAGAATTACTAATGCTTCCTGCCTTCTGTGGCTCACATTTTTACAGGGGAGCTTAATCCGAAGTTCTGCATGCTCTTTTTATCTTTTTTTTTTTTTCAATCACAATTTCTTCTAACATTTTCTATCTTCCTCCCTCAGCAAGAATTTTCTTTTTTCTAGAGAATTTTAATCCCCTAAGGTCATAAATCTTTTTTGATGCCTTCTACTATGCTTTAGGTAAATTTAGGGTACAGTTTCTTTGGGAGAGCCATGGAAAAATTGATCTTTGCCAATAATTTGAGGATGGGAAACTTGAAGGGACAATTATAACAGTGTATGTATGCCTACTTGGTCTAATGGCCAGCTGGTGCTGGATCAAAGTGGTAATCCTGAGTGCCATACTCTTACTGTTTATGCAAACAGTGAAGGGGATTGGAAATGTTATGTATTTCTGCTGTGGAAGACTTTAAACTCAGTAGATGTGGTATAAGCGGTGTGTAATCTGGAGCCTTGCTTTTCTAAGTGTGTGGTCCATGGAACAGTGGCATCAACATCACCTGGGAGCATGTTAGAAATACAGAATCCCCTGTCCCACCCCAGCACTATTGAATCAGAATGTGCATTTCAACAAGATTCCCAGGTGATTTACATATATGCATTAAAGTTTGAGAAGTACTGGTCAAGAGATATTCTTTTACTCCTTCCACAAGCTCTCGAATCATAAGAGTTCTAATAATAGCACTAACGATAGTTTTGCATTGAAAGTCATGCTAAGAGTTTTATATTGCATCATTTCATTTAATAGTCACACCATATCTGAAAGGATATTTTTCCTATTGTCTTCATTTGATAGTTAGGACATTTATGCTCAGGAGTGAGGTTACTTGTTCGTGGTCATAAGGGGGGGCATTTATGCAGGAGGTTACTGAGATAGGGTCTTCTCCACATTGGCTTTTTACTGTGCCTTTGAGATGTTGAATTTCTGAATAGATTCATGCAAACTATACTCTTCAGAAACTGACTTAAAAACAACAATACCAGCTTATCTCTTTAAAATGAAAAAAGGAATTGCCACAAGGACAAGACCACTGGTTGTGGGCACACTAAGATGGTCTCTGCCTAATGGACTCCCTGACAGGAGCCCAGGTAAGAGCAGGAGCCTTTTGGTTAGCCTGGAATTAGAGTGGTGGAAGTTAGCTGATGGTAGAGGAGCTAGGCAACAGTTTTAATGTTGAATGCTACCAACTAATGATAATGATGTAGCTATCCCTTCTCCAGGGCTATGTCTATGCCAAGGACACTGGCAGCTCAACCTTGATTGATGGTACATTTTCCCCTCAGTGAACTTGGAGATTCAAGGCTCCTATCTCTATGATAAATTTTATTTTCAGGTTGGTCTTACCATTTTGTTGTCATGTTAATGCTATCAGTTTGCCTATAGTCAAATCTTGCTCTTCCATTTAACTACAGTTTATTCTTGATCTCAGCCATTCTGAGCTGACTTTACTAATTTAGCTCTACTAAGGTGTGCTGTAATGTTTTGCAGATTTATACTACTCTCAATCCATGTTTTCGGAAAAGAAAAAGCTTACAACCATTGCTTCTGTGTTTGAGAATTTTGAGTAGCTTTGGTATTAACCTAATTAATGTGACAATGGATATGATGCACACAGATATGTATGCTATTATGAATGCAACAATTTGCTCTCTCTCTCTCTCTCTCTCTCTCTCTATATATATATATATATATATATATACAATTGACAATAAACACAAAGATTACAGCTGTTACTTATCAAGCCTTTGTCCTGTGTCAGGAATGAGAACTTACTGTATAACTACAACTCTAACATAAGATAATTCGTTCACACCTCATGATATCCATGTAAGGTAGACATTAACATTTTCATTGTACAGAGAGCAAACTTAATTAGACTGAGATTAAATAACTTATTCCAGATCGTACAAATGATAAGTGATGGATATAGATTTTGATATCTGTGATAAAAAGCTCAGGTTCATTCCAATACCTTACCTTACCTTCTATACGGCAAGGTAATGAATGTACTTAATGACAATTTGCCATAGTTAGGGTTCTATTAGCAATACATAAACTAAATCATGGAACTGTGACTTATGTAAATGTAAGAGACCATTAATCTCTAGTAGTCTACAGGTTTTATAGAAGAAACTCTACCAGTAAGCCATCCTAATAATTCCTTGATTGAGAATTTAATCCTGTTTTCAGAATCATTTTATTGCTCTAAACACATTTTATGGTTTCTCATCAGGGAAACCATAATCCATTTTAAACAACTTTTGAACATTATATAAAATAACTACTCCAATTGATAAACAAATTCAGTAAAGTGTCAGGATACAAAATTAATGCACACAAATCAGTGGCATTCATATACGCCAATAACAGTCAAGCCGAAAATCAAATCAAAGATGCAACAGCTTTCACAATAGCATCAAAGAAATTTAAATATTTAGGAATATATTTAACAAAGGAGGTGAGAGATGTTTATAGGGAGAACTACGAAACACTGAGAAAAGAAATTGTAGACAATGAGCACATATGGAAATCCCTACCATGCTCATAGATTGGTAGAATCAATATTGTTAAAATGTCCATTCTACCTAAGGTGATCTACAGAATTAATGCAATACCTATCAAAATTCCACCATTATTCTTTACAGATTTAGAAAAAATAATTCTATGCTTTGTCTGGAATCAGAGAAGACCTCGTGTAGCGAAAATAATCTTAAGCAAAAAGAAAAAACTGGGAGGCATCAGTCTGCTGGACTTCAATCTTTACTATAAGGCTATAATAATCAAAACAACATGGTACTGGCACAAGAACAGAGATATAGATCTTTGGAATAGGACAGAGATCCCAGATATAAAACCATCCCCATATTGTCATCTAATCTTTGACAAAGCAGACAAAAGTATACATTAGGGAAAAGAATCGCTATTCAGTAAGTGGTGCTGGGAAAACTGGATATCCACATGAAGAGGATTGAAACTGGATCCCCACCTCTCACCTCTCACAAAAATCAATTCAAGATGGATAACAGAGTTAAACCTAAGGCATGAAACCTTAAGAATCCTAGAAGAATATGTTGGGAAGACCCTTTCAAACATCAGCCTAGGCAAAGAATTTTCGAAGACCCCCAAAGCAATCACAGCAGCAACGAAAATAAACTAATGGGGTCTGATCAAATTAAAAAGCTTCTGCACAGCCAAGGAAACTGTCCCTAGAGTGAATAGACAACCTACAGAATGGTAGAAAATATTTGCTTTCTACATATCCGATAAAGGACTGATAACAAGAATCTATATAGAACTTAAGAAAATCAACAGCAACAAAAAAATCAAACCACCCCATCAATAAATGGGCAAAGGACATGAACAGAAACTTTTCAAAAGAAGACAGAACAATGGCCAGCAAACATATGAAAAAGTGCTCAACATGTCTAATCATTAGGGAAATGCAAATCAAAACCACAATGAGATATCACCTAACTCCAGTGAGAATGGCGTCTATCAAAAAGTCCCAAAATGACAAATACTGACGTGGATGTGGAGAAATTGGAACACTCTTACACTGCTGGTGAGATTGCAAATTAGTACAACTGCTGTGGAAAATAATTTGGAGATACTTCAAAGAACTAAACATAGAAATGCCATTTGATCCAGCAATCCCACTACTAGGCATATATCCAAAGGAAAAAAAGACATTCTATAACAAAGACATCTGCACTCGAATGTTTATAGCAGCACATTTTACAATTGCAAAGATGTGGAAACAACCCAAATGCCCATCAATACATGAGTGGATTAATAAAATGTGGTATATGTGTACCATGGAATACTCCAAAATATTACAAAAAACAATGGCAATGTAGCACCTCTTATATTATCCTGGATGGAGACTGAGCCCATCCTTCAAAGTGAGGTATCACAAGGATGGAAAAACAGGCACCACATGTGCTTGCCATCAAACTGGTACTAATTGATCAACACTAAGGTGCTCACATGGTAGTAATACTCACTGGGTGCCGGTCAGGTAGTGGGGTAGGGGGTGTGGGGGGTAGAGCAGGTGGGGTGGGTAAACCCACAGCTAATGGAGACTGAGTGCACTGTATGGGGGAAGGACATGCTTGTGGCCCTGTCTTGAGTGAGGCAAACGCATTTCATGTAACCAAAATGTTCGTACCCCCATAATATACTGAATTAAAAAAAGGGCCAATGGCAGGTCCCTTAAAAAAATAAAATAACTACTCCAAGTTATTTTTATTTGTTGTATCAGTCTGTATGTACTATAAAGTATTATGGGTCTTTTAACAAACACAATTAAAGTAGTCATTGTGCAGTAATATTTTTTATCTTGTTTAATAGGCAAAATGATCACACTCCAACTGAGTTGCTTAAGAAGTAGACAGGGCTGTATTAACGGAATTCCCAATCTCTTAATGAAAATCAAGATCTTGCAAAGTATTTATTCATTTGACAAACACTTATTCATACCTACTATACACTTGACACTATTTTAGGCACATGGGGTATTAGGCAAACAAAACATACAAGAATCCCTGACTTCATAGAACTTAAATTCTTGTAAAAAGCTATATAAAATTTAAAAAAAACACAAGTAAATTATGTAATAGTTACAACCAATAAGTGATATAGAAAGAAAATTGAAAAAACAGAAAAGAAAAGGTAGGAATGCTGAGAAAGTATTAGGTAGGTTGGTTAGAGTAGACCTCATTGAAGAGGAAAGTATTGAATAAAAAATTGAAGAAGAAAAAGGAGTTAATCAGGCAAACATCTGGGAAAGAGCATTGCAGGTAAAGGCAATAGCTTTAGCAAAAACCTAAAAGGGGAGCAATGAGCAGCAAAGACGTCAATGTTGGAGTAGAGAGAGAGGGATAGAAAGTAGTAGGAAACATGATAGAGAGAGAACCAGGGGACAGATCATGTAGATACTTTCAGGTCTTCATAAGAATTTTGGATTTTATTCAGTCAGAGTGAAATAAAGAATTATTGATGCTTGCAAGCTGAAAAACCAACTATCATTTGCCTTATAGTTAAAAAGATCTCTCTTGGATAATATGTTGAAAATAAACTATAGAAAGACAAAAGGAAAATCAGTGAGGCAACTATTGTCGTAATTCTTGAAGGTGACAATGGTGCCTTGGATCAGAGAAACAGCAGTGGAGGTGGGGAGAAGCGTGCAGTGAAAGATGTAGATTTCTGATGAGAGACAGAGAGAAGTCAGTGTTGACACTAAGGTGATTGACCTGAACAATTTCAATAATTGAGTTATCATGCATGGCAATGAGGAGGGTTGTGAGTGTAAGATGTTTATGCAGGGGAGGGAGAAAGGTGAGGAGTACAGGTGTGAACATGTTGAATTTGAGAAATCTAATGTATGTTCAAGCGTTGGTGTTAGTAGGCAGTTAGGTGTATAAGTCTGAAACTTGAGAGAAAATATGGGCTGGGATTGTAACTTTGGCATGTGTTGGCATGTAGATGGAATATTAAGGCCTTGAGACTGAATGGGATCCCCGAGGGAGTAAGTGTAAATAGAAGATCAAGAAGAACAAAATAACTAAACCCTGCAAATACTCCGACATTAAAAAATCAGGAAGAAGAGAAGAAGGAACCAGCAGTGGACCTGACTGAGGAGGAACAACTACTAAGGTAAAAAGAAAATTGAGATTGTGTGGTGTGCTAGAAACCAAGTGTAGACAGTGTGTCCAAAAGGAGGTAGGACTTCCATCTCTGGCCATAATGCAGAAAATTGAAAAAGACGGTCCTTTTGTCCAAACCAAAACAAACTAGATATGATACTAAAATCATAGGTTTTAAAAAACTCATCAGAAGCTTAGTGTATAAAGAAATATAAATTAATTTAATTCCAGAAAGTGATCTGGTGTTCATAGGAAAGCAAAGCCTCACAGTTGTTCTTAAAACCAGAAGAGCAATGAGAAAAGGTAGAATATGACCTAGATTCTGTAAAGGTAAACCAGATAAACTTTTAACAGACTTTTATTGGCCAAAGGGCATGTCGGATTAGAATTCTGAGGAGCAAGTCTCCACCTATTGGACGATGGTTTCCAATGGGCCTTCGTGAAGTACACAGGTAGTGTGCCCAAGGCTGGGAAATGGAAGAAAAGCTGAGAGAGACCCCTGCTGAGGCATGCAGGCTCTCTCTGGAGCACTCAGCAGCCATACTCTGAAGAATGGGATCATGATAGCAAAGGTGAGAGAAACCCATGTGAAGCACTTTGGACTTTCAGTCACCAGTGTTTGCTCCTGGTAAGGAAAACAGAAAAAAACCTCTCCAAAGTTTTTTGAGACACCATAGAAGATAAGCCAACCTTGTCTGCAGACTGACATGCAGCAAGGCTAAGAAAGGTTTTCTGCGGTGTAGAAAACTGAGGACAGAATTGGAGAGTAAAGTGAATTCCACAGGGCTCCAAAAGCTGGCAGCCTGACTGTAAGGCAGAAGATTTCCCTTTGTGTGGAATGCTGTAAAGGAATAAGAACTGTCTGGAATCTCACCGATGTCTTGCTAAAAGAAAAAGTCCTGATTCCACCCTTAAAATATTACACTAAAGCTGCAACAAAAACCAGATTCAGCTCAACTGCCAATAAGATTTACTCAAGCACCCACTCTAGCAGCCTGACAGAAGAACGGATGTGCCCCTTTTGGGGGGTGAATATTATGTACTTCAGTCTCTAATGTCCTTTTATACAAAAATTACATCATAAACAAAAAAATTATGAGACATACAAAAAAATATCAAGAAAACATGACCCATGGTCATGAGAAGAAATGGTAATAGAAATAAATACAGAGGTAGTCCACATGTTGTAATTATCAGAGAGGAACTTTAATGCAACTCTGATAAAAATGAGTGTTCTAGAAAAGATGAGCAATATGCATAAAGATATGTAGTGTCTTTTCTAGAGAGATGAAAACTATAAAAAAAGAATAAAAAGAAACTGCTAGAATTTTTAAAAATATGATAAAAAATAAAGAATCTATCAGATGGGCCAACCTAACAGCAGGTAGACTTCAGGGTCCGTGAACTTAAAAGGTCAATAGAATGTGTCCAAACAGAAATGCAAATAGGGAGAAAAAGAGTGGAAAAAAAAAAAAATAGAACAACTGAGCTCTGTGGGATAATATCAAATAGTCTAACATGTAATTGAAGTCCTGGTAAGATAGGAAGCAGAGAATGGGGCAAAAAATATATTTAAGGAAACAATGGCCAAGAATATTCCAACACTAATAAGAGATATCAACCCAGAGAGACAAGAACTTCAACAAACCTCAAGAAGTATAAATAAAAAAAACCAAAAATCATACCTCTATAAAGTATAGTCAAACTGATGAAAGCAAAGGATAAAGAGAAAATCTTTAATACAGCCAAAAGAAAAAAAATCCCAAGTGTAAGAAATAATTGATAGCAAATAACCTATGGTAACTGAAGTTAGAAGTTGAAGTTAGAAACTACCTCTGGGGGGTATGAGAATTGACCAGAATAATGGGACACAGAGAAACTTTCTGGGTGATGGGAATGTTCTAGATCTTATTTGGGGTGGGTGGTCCTCATGTTGGGTATCTACAGCTGTCAAAACCCATTGAACTTAAGATATGTGCATTTTGGGGGGGTTGTAAATTATGCTCTAATTTTTTTTTAAAGACAAATATAAGAAAGCATTGTTCTAAGTATTGATGATAGATCAAGTTAGAAAAGGATTGGGAATTTACCTTCGAATGTAGCAACATGGAGGTCTTGGTGATCACTTAAGAAAAGCAGTTTTGGTAGAGTGCTGGGAGCAAAAGCATTATCTGTTAAGGAGACATTTCCCCGCCTCTTCATTACAATTGGCTAATGTGTTGAGGACATTTGCTTCATGGCAAATCCTCAGCAGATATGAGTGTTCTCATCCTTAAACAAAATAGTTTTGATAGACAGATTAGTTTGTGGTTGAGATTTTTAAACTTTTACCTCCCTCTGAACACTCTCAACCAATGTTAGAGACCTGTTCTTTAAATGCCTAAGATTGTTTTTTCCACTTTAGTTTTAAGGATAAATACAGAAGTTTAAAAATTGACTGATGTCTATAGCAGCTTTATAAGTGGGTATAAGCTGGCTTTAATGATAATACTTTTGTTAATGATGGCAAACATATGAAGAGCCTAAAACCTGAGGATTTGATCTTCTTGATAAATGTTGTCTTTATTACACATATTTCTGGTTTAACCTAAATGTGGGGATTGTGATATAATCCAGTAAATGTGGGGATTGTGATATAATCCAGTAAAGTGCAATGCACAAGAAAAGGAATTTGAAAAATAAATCTTAAAAGCAAAGACAAGAAAATCAACACCTTTTTTTAAAGTAAAAGTTATTTTTCCTAGAGAAAGAAAGATCGAGCTGTTGAGAATATTAACTTTTTAAAACGTTAAAAGATAATATTATTGGAGGCTGTCAAATTATGAGAGAGAGAGAGTGTGCACACTGGAGAGAAAGACAAAGAAAGAGACAGAGGTATTGTATTCTGGGTTGTATAATTCTAGTTACATTTGAGGACTAGGGCATGGACTCTATATATACCTGATGGAGGTCTCTTAAAGAATTTTTCCCAGATAAAATGCTAAATAATGGTATATATTAGCTTAAAATTCAGTATTAATAAGACTAAGGCTTCATAGAAATATATATCTTCCAATTAAATACCCCCAAATAGAATTGATGCTCAAAGTTTTGTCCTATGATTAGCGGATATATGAACAAAACTGCTAAACCAGCAAGCTGGCTCTTTCACAACTGAAATTTATTGTTTTTAGCTTCACTTTTATATGGCCATTTTCTGCTTTGTCCTTCCTCAGAGATTCGAAAAGCTCTGCCTGGTATATGGTAGGGAGACACTGCTACTGATTCAAAATTCATAGCAGTGGTAGTGTGTCCGAGAAGTACCCTGCAACTGTGCCAGCCTCTAGAGTGTTACAGGAAGAGCTTATTTTCTATCCATTTTCCATGTCGGATATGATCTTGGCCTTGAGAAACGGAAGTGTCAGAGTTTTTATAGCTAATAAATTCCATGAATGAGAGCAGACTGCTCTTGTACTTATAAGTGTTTGGGATACTGTGTTTGGACTGTCCTGTAATTTCACTCTTTTCGTTACAGGTTAATAAAAATTATTAAGACAAAAAATAGAGCCATCCAGTGATTGTACCTCATAATAATGAGAAGATCAATATGGTCAAGAGGGCAGACTTGTTTCTAAAAATTGAAAAACAGAAAATAAAGATATTTTTACTTTCTTATTGTAGGTATATACCTACGGAACAAGAAAAAAAGTAAGAATTATATTTTATAATACTTGAGATGGAAAGAATGCCCAACTGCTTTGAAGTTAATAACATATTTTATCCTATACCAGTTGTTTTATTATTATTTAAGGTTGTAATAAATTAGAGAATACAGATCTTAACCTATTTCTGATTTCGTCATCTCATTTTTAAACCCATTTTAGTGATATCCAAGGAATATACCATCAAAGAAAGTAATTGAAACATGTATTTAATTGTAATGTAATGAAATGGCAGCCTTTACCAAATGTTGACTCTGGGCCAAGAATACGCTAAATATTTGCAAACATAAAATTATTTAATCTCCATAACAATCCTAGAATGTTGTTCCCTATTTAACCCATAAAAAAACTGAGGCTTGGGGAATTGACACAAATTAGCAAGGTGACATAGCTCTAAAAAGTCAGAAACGAAGTCAAAGCTTGGTGAATCTAATCTGAAAATCATGTTCCTAACCACAAAACCATGAAGCCCAGCACCACTGCAGCAGCTGCATCTGCCATATCTGTATGGTTAGGGTCTCTGACATTCTTTCAGGGAGTGAGTTCTCACGGATTCTTGTTTTATTCAGTGAGTTGTAACCATTTCTATCATAGTTTAATCTGATATTCTAAAAGTGATTTTAATGGGCAGTAAAGTTTGAGAAATTCTGTAGTTAGTTACTTTCATGCCTGAATTTTCATTTTCCAAAGTTTGCTTGTCAAACTTTCCTCTCATTCTCTTTTACTTATTTTAGAGGAATTTCAGAAGATAGTGGGGATAGTGCTGTGTTAATCAGCCATGGTTATCCAGAAGTTTTTAGTCATTTCAAAGAATAAATTTTGTTAGTTATTCCAAAAAATAAATCTTATCTGAAGACAAACACAGTACACTAGTAATTTTAAGTTAATAAACAAAGGAAATATGTGCTAATTTGCTTTTACTTTGTTACTTATGAATAGTTTATATGCAGTATTTACTTTGCATTATACACTCATGAACATATACATATATATTTATTTTCTGAAACTTCAAGAGTTTATCAGGTTGTACTATTTCTTATCAAAAGTAGAGAAATCATCGCCTTGGTTTGAACTCTGTAAAGTGCATATAGGGTAGACTCAACTGGGCTTATCTTGCTAATGAAAAAATTAATCCAAATTCCATCTGAGACTCCGGGGCTGGTTAGCAATTCAGGTCTGCTTTTCAAAAACCGGTAGTGACTCTTTGACGTGCCTGAAATTGAACAATCTGAGCTCCTGGATGATGTCACCTGTTTATTGCCACAATTCAGTATTTGAATAATGCAATGAAAGAAATCCCAGAAATAGCACAAAGGGGAAATAAGCCAGCCAGAGAATTCCAATAATGAGCAGACATAATTACTCAAACTCTGTCTCTATATACCTTTGTCTAACTCTGTTGCCAAACTTGAAATATTGAGTGACCTTATCTGTTGTACACTATTACCCAAATTTGTAAATAATTATAGAATGCTTGCTATGAAAATTTCAAAAGTATAGTTTAGTATTTTAAAGAGAATTCTAATGAACTGGAATGATTACTTAGGACTCAGTCTATGGTATTTTAGTGGTAATATAGAATCTCTTAACTTGAAAGTTAGTTGGCAAAATGCTGAGGCACAGAAAAATTCAAATTGACTTTATGATTAATGGTTAAGTGTCCCAAAGGTTCAGTAAGCCAAGATACTCCCTACCGAGAGCTTATTCTGACAGTTCTTATGCAGGAAAAATTCTTTCTGAAATCAATGCCCTTTACCAAGAGAAGCCAACTCTTTTCCCTGCCCAGTTCACACTGACAATGTTTCCTTGCTATAATATGTCTTTCAGATAGCTTTTTGAATACCGTGTCCTTGAGGTTGATACTTCCAAAATAATTGTTCTGATTTCTATATGGACGCTTGTAAACTCCTATCTCCCACCTCCACTGCCCTACCCGCTCTGCTTTGCTACTCCAGCCATTAGGGAAGCATCCCAAGGTGTTTAAAAGACCATCATATTTGTTCAGAGAAGAGTCAAATCATAGGTGCTTTGGGGTTAAATTCAGATTTGTGTGCTATGAGGGAGAGAGCAAAGTGTGAGAGCAAGAGCTATCGTATGAATACAAAAGAAATTAAAAATAAATAATAACACAGGTGATTACTCCAGGCATGGATTTATGCCTGGGAGTGAGTATGAGATGGGCAAGTTAACTGATGCTCTTAGTTTCATTTTTCCTGACATCTCACACAGTGAGAAAAATCAAGGCCAAATCAGATGGTACTTGCAGGCAAAGATGTTTGAATGAATTTAAAGGATTCTCTACCATTAAAAACAAACAGAAAATCATACCAAAAAACCCCCTCATTTTTCATGTGGTCAGGAAAGTGGGTAGATATTTCAAGAAGAAACTTATTTAATAAGGGCCACAGAAAAAAGTCAGCCAACAAAGAGAAGAATTGATGTTATCTTTATAATTATATACATGAAATCACATGTAGTGGTCTGTACTACAGAAAACAAAAACTGAAAACAGCAATTAGGAAGATCCAGCAAATGTAATCTTTGAAAATTCATTGGAGCATTCCAAGCAGAATACTAAAGTAATATTTTAAGTTCTAAAGACAGTCTCTATGGAAAAAAATTTGTAAATGAGTATATTTCAAGGATGATTTAAGGTGTTTTCTAAAGTGATTTTAACAACACACAATTTTTATCTGGTATGCCAAGTTTTGTATCAAACATTTTATTAAAATACAACTTTCATAAAAGGGTAAACTCATAAATTTCATACAAATATTAAAAGGAACATGTGTTAAAGATTGTATGTATTTAACTTATAGTGAGGCTACCGAGCAGATGTTATAACTTGTTCAAAGGAGAATCCAAAGGACAGACACATTTATAGATCACGATATTGAAGAAAATGTGCAAATGGAGGCAAAACTAGTTTTACCATGGGGGAGGGGGCCCCTAGGGAGAGGGTTTTCCCTTCACTACACAGAATTCAGTTGCATGGCTATAGGCAAGAATTCTTTTGCATTGCAATCAGTTATTTACAACTTACAGAGTTATAAAATAACTCCCCTAGAATCAGAATCAGACAATCAGATAATGCTTTAGGGTGTGCTTTAGACAATGTATAGTTTTTTATGACGCACACATTTGTCCCAATGCTGTAGTGTGAAAAGATTTACAGCTTTATTTGCTGTCTAAATGAAAGTCCCATGGCTGGGGAGAGATAATAACGAATTAGTCATCCTTTATCTGCAGCCTAGTTTTAATAAAACATTGGGGTTAAACAAAGGTACCAAATAATGTGGATAAGAAGAGATACACCAATGACTAGTGGCAGAGCACAGGGTGTTAAGGTTGAGCTTTACCTATTTTACAGTTTTCCTGATATTTGTCGAGGTTTATCTTCCTTTGCTTCTATTTTTTGGGGTACCATTAATGCTATCTGGACTTTGCTCATCTCAGCTCCCATTTGAAGATGGATATTTAAAGTTTTTGGGCAACTCAAATAAGGTATTATAAACAAAAATGCTTTATAAAGTGAAAAGTGCTAAATAAATGTAAATTACTGTGATTGTATTGTCATAATTAATGTGTTTGGCGAAGGCTCATTTCTTCAGTTTTGTTCCCTCTTCTTGTGGTTTTCTACTACACTTTAAATCGCAACCAAAATTTTTAGCATAAGTGGAGTAAATTGTGTGCAGTCATGGCCACAGCAATTCTTCCAGTACCTGTCCTCAAACTCCTTTGCAATATGAATTTATCACTCCATCTGTCAAAAGAGTGTATCAAGTTCTTTCTCCTGACATCTAGGCTGAACTTGACCTTACGTTGATTAACAGACCATAGCTGAACTGACATAATGCAACTTGCAGCCTCGGCCTCATGAGGCTTTGCAGCTTTTGCTCTTTTTCTCTGGAACTCTTCTGTAACCGTGTGAGCAGCCCAGCCTTGTCTGCTAGACACACATGACTTCACTGACAGGCACTACCAGATAAATGAGTGGAGCTGTCTTAGACCATCCAAGTCCAATTGTCTCCGAATGGTTGCAGCAGAATGAGTGGCACCGGGTGAGACCAAGAGAAACGCAACTCAGCTGAGCCCAGCCCCAGTTACTAAGCAAATGCTAGCCGTTGCTTTAGCCACTAATTTGGGGGGGGGGTTTGTTTCACAAAAATAGATAACAGAAGCGTGGATTTCAAAGCTTTGCATAATCTAGCCCCTGCCTACCCCTTCAAACTCATCCTCTACCATTCTTCTCCTTGTATACTAGGCTCTATCCACATCAAGTTACTTCTCTTTGATCATAAAGATACCAGATTTCATATTTGCTGTTCTTTATTCTTGATTTGCTCTCCTTCCCTATGCTGTTGAAACCCTCCGGCACACATGCCCATTCTTATTCATCATTCATATTGTAATGTGAATGTCACTTTTTCAAAAAGGTCTTTCTAATCCAAAGACACTTGGGGTTCCTCCTAGTTCTCTTAGTCCCTGTACTTTCCTCATATAGCACTTATCGTAATTATAATCCTTGATTTTTTTAAAAGATATTTTTCTTTTTCAGTGAATTCCACAAGGGTAAGGATCAAAACTGTCTTCTTCACTGCTATATCCCCAGCAGCTAGTACACTGCCTACAACATAATAGGTTCTTTGCAGGTAAAGGTATTTGTTGAATAAATAAATGCTTCACAAGTATTTTCAGAATAAATGTTTATTATTATTGTTGTTGTTTTGTCTCCTGAAAATTGATTTCAATATTAAGCAAATTCATTGTGCTATATATATGGTGAAGTTCTGTAAAGTAAATAATTAGTGGCCAATAGATAATTTATATATGCAATATATATTTATTTTATAATATATAATTAGTAAATGAATATTATATATATTCAAGGTATACAGTGTGATGATTTGAGCTATATATACATATATAGTGTAAATAATTACCATGATCAAATTAATTAACATCCATCACCACCCATGCTACACATTAGATTTCCAGAACTTGTTCATTTTATAACTTTAAATTTGTACCCTTTGACCAACATCACCCTATTTCCTACAACCCCCAACCCCTTATAACCACCATTCTACTCTCTGGTTCTGAGAGTTGGACTTTTTAAGGTGCTACATATAAGCGAGATAGTGTATTTGTCTTTCTGTGTCTAGCTTATTTCACTGAGTGTGTTGTCCAGGTGCATCCACCTTGTTGCAAATGTAAGGATTTCCCTCTTCTCCCTAGGAGAAGTGTCTGCAAAACATTTTAACATATGAAATACTTTGATAGCCTGCTGTAGTAGAACTAAATCAGGAGTCATGTTCAAGTCTTTTGGCTTTGAATCCAGTGCTCTTTCTTCCACATTCTATTCATGCCAAAGTTCAGAAGTTTTTCCATGTTTTTCTCACTTAATTCTTCTTGTAATCAAAAAGTCTGTGTGCTTGGAGTGAGGGAAGTAAAAAGATAGATTGACTTCATTGATAAAAATTCATTCAAACCTCCCCATTGTGACTGCACTGACTGTATGGTGTGAAATCACAGTAGAAAGTAGGCTGTGGCTGACCCATTAAAGAGACCCCTGAGAGGGAGTGATATATGAGATCTGCATTTGCATTTCTTTAGGGAGATGCTGGTTCTACCCCTAAAATAGCAAATAGCTCTTCGGTTTGTCCAGTAGTCTCCATTCCTTCTGCCACTGCTTCAGTTCAGGCTCTGTTCAGTTTTTGTCTGACACATAGTACCAGAAGACAAAAATGTATGGAAAGAAGGAACAATTGAACTATAGACAATGTCTCCTAATCGGTTTTAGTCACCTTTCTTTTTAAAAGTCTTGGGAGTAGCAATACTAGGACTCAAACCATAGTTAGAAGGGTTGGGAGTACAAACTTTTCAACCACTACGTTACAATGTTCCCTGATCATTAGTCATTTTTACAGCCCACATAATAGACTTGAGGGACATAGGTTTTCCAGGACCAGCAAGTGACTCTTTAATACTTTAGATTTATTATTTTTAAAATTCAACTTTCTACAATCTCTGCACTCCATTTGGCTACAATACTGAAATTTCCTAGGGAAGAAAATGACCACATTTGATGGGTGTTTTGGTGCAATGTTGGCATTCCCTGAATGTTAAACTTCTTATTTTGTTTAGATCATGAGTTCACAAAAAGAGAGTTTCAAGAGTTGAAGATTCAGCTCTGCAGAGATGGTGGCACAGTTCTAGATATGATATGACTTGCCAATCTGCTCTGTGCCCAGAGCTTTTTCAGAAACTCTTCAATTATTCCTCTGGGAAAGGAAGGCTATTTAATATTCCTTTATATTCTGCAGCCCTCTCTGCAAGAAAGCAACCCTATGGAGTTCAGTGAAAAGCAGAGCCAGTCAAACTGCCTTCTGCTTGTTTTATTCAGCGGGGTCACTTAAGAGCTGTGATTGCTAAGAGATGTTGTATAATTGTAACAGGTCCCTACAGAGTTTCAGTATTAATATAAATTGAAGACACTAATATTCCTCCAGAAAATTGTAGATACTTTGCTATCTGTCAACCATATTCTTGTCACAACTTTGGTTTCAGCAAGGGCTCAAAGTCATTTGGATTGAAGAGCAGCATTTTCTAGTTATATGAAAATAATATATACAAGTGGCTCTAATAGGAAGATGATATTGTGTAAGAATTTCCAGACTAATTCACCTCACTCAAGAAAAGAGTGGCTTTTCTTGGCTTCTCTATGGCTGAAAATATTCTTTGTTCCCTGGTGTCTAGTCTATTCTCCTTTTTTTTTTTTAATTGTTTTTTTGTTTAGTAATAGAAACTACTGGATTTTAGCAATACCCATAGCCACCCAGCTAGAGACTCCTTGCAGTTTGCTGTGATCATTTAATGAAAATTTGGCCAGTATATTTTGAGTATACATACAACTTGCTCATTACATCTCTGAAAAAGGAAGCAGCTAGGCCTGCATTCTCTCTTACAATTCCTGCGAGCTAAACACTCAATCTACGGTGTGGACGAGCCAGCTATGACTAAGAGGAGGTGGGCAACACTCTAAACAAGCTATAGTAGGTGATTAAAGAAACCAGAGTGTCTAGACACCAGGTATAGCAGGACCGCCTGCTGATTGCATAGCTACCTACTTCTGGACCATTATTTTGAGAGAGAATAGGCGTATAATTTGTTTAAGGCTCTGTAGTTTTGGGGCTCCTTGTCAGAGAACCCTGGTTTTCCCCAAACATGGTCCTTTTCTAAAGATCTAAGTCTAAATGGCAGTACCTTTTATTGATTCAAATTGGCCTTGGTATGATAACCTTAAGATATCTAGGCAGATAAAGCATGGTCACAGTTGAATCAAAAGCTAGTATATCTTGGGAAAGTTAAAAAAATAATTGAAAGGTAATGTGATCAAGACACAAAATATGTGTTATGGCGTTAGGTGGACCTACTCCATATTTATTGTCCTTTTGCTCTTGGGCCTTTCTGAACCTCAGTTTCTTCATACATAGAATAATAAAAATAATACATGCCTCACAGTATTGTGAGTATTCAGAGCAATGACACGTATACAATATCGTGTGCAAAAAGTTTCTCAATAATGATAGTTTTTTCTTCCTTTTTTCCTACTTATTTTAGCCATGTTTACTTTGAGTATACATAGAGAATGATTTTGCTGTAGTTAGGCCATAAATTGTCTATTTTATAGAAAAGAAAGGTTTTTTTTGTTTTTTTTTTTTTTTGCTTTCTTTTTCATATAGCGTTAATTAATTAAGTGGAAAGTCTCTGTGGTTTTAAGGTTGATGAAGAAATACTATGAGCTGAATTAGTCAGGGCCTCTCACCAGTCCTTTCTCCTCTCTCATTTCATGAATACCAAACTTTGGAGGTGCGTGGAAAGGAAGAGAGGATGGTAGTATAAATGGTCGCTTCCCTGAAAGTTAGCATCAGAGTTATTAAGAATGCTTTTAATAGAAATCCAAAAGTCCCAAAATCAAATGAAAAATGACACAGACTCCAGTTCTGTCCGTGAAATAATCTATCTCTTGATAAAATTTGCTTTAAGCTTTGACAGAGTCTTCTCTGCTTAAGGATTTGCTGTGTTGACAAGGGTACTCAGTATTGATCAGAGCTTATCTGCTACTCTAGTTGACATCTCAATTCCCTGCACTTTATTTTTTTTTATTTAAAGAGAGACTTTATAGTCTAGTTATTAATACTTCCTGTTTTCTCTTTGATCGAAGAATCCCTGGGGAAGATCACCATTAAATCAGTCTGAGGGAGTATGGCTCGTAAGGATGGGTTAATGTCTGGATTAGGAAGAGAAAATGGGTAAATTATATTGGAGTGCACGACTCTAAATGACACACTACAACAGGATCCTTCTGTTTGAGGAAGAGCGCAGAACATAGGGAGAGAACTTTGGGGTCAAACCAAACTTAGTTGAAATCACAGCTCTCTCATTTACTAAAACAAAAAATGGTCACATTTTCTGAACATCAGTTTACTCATCTCTAAAATAGGGGATGATAAAAAGTGTCTCTACATGGGAGATAATTATACTTATCTTGAAGTATTATAGCAAGGGATAGATGACTCACTGTATACAAGCTTCTAGAACACAACAGACACTCAAAGGGTTGCTATTGCATTTCTTTTTAGGCCATTTGGAGTTGGGGCACTTTCTGTGTACTTTTTGATTAGAGATACCCTATAGTAAGGAAACCCTTAATCGGTCTGAGAAATTGATGTTCATCCTATAGATATATAAATTTAAGATACTTTCCAAAGTCAAATCTAATTGATGAGTTTGTATTACCTTCAATTTTGGAGTATCAATACTTCTGTTATCTTTCACTAATATAAAATTTATCTACACTCTCTTACAACAATGGAATCATGCTACATTCAAGATTCCTTACTTGCAACATATGGTACTTTAAATTCAAATTCATTCATTTATGTATAAATAATATTCAAGATTCCAGAAAAATTTGTGGCAGAAACTATAATTTGGCTGACTCAAAACCCATTTCCAATTTCTCCTATATTCCTTTGCTTACTAGGAAATTAATCCAAATTGTCAGATTTTCTTGCAGCCAAGGCCATCATGTGACACAGTTGCAATGAATGGAATGGAAGTGGAAGTCTGCCATGAGGGTTTGAGGAAACATATATTTTTAAGAACAGGAAAAGAGGATAGGATATAAAAAGAGCTGGTGAAGCTTTTGCCTTACCATCTTCTTCCTTTCCAGGATACGGACTGATGCTTGGAAGTGGACCAGCCATCTGAAACTCAATAAGCTAAGAATACTGTAGCTAAAACATAAAAAGGGTGTGAGTCCTGATGTTCATCAATGAACATCTGAAACAAAGCTTCAGCCATTTATTCTGTCTTTCAACAAATATTTATTGAGAATCTAGATCTTATAATCTTTTAGATGCTGGAGATAAGCAGTGAAATAAATAGACAAAAACTCCTGCTCTCATAGATCTTACACTCTAGTGTGGGAAGAGAAACAGAAAACAAATATATAGGGTGTGTGTGTGTGTGTGTGTGGTATGTCAAGACAATTACAAACAAATGAACAAAAATCCTAGGGAGAAAAATACAGCAGGGAAAAGAGAGGGCTAAAAAGTGCTAAGGTGTGGTTATGTTTTACTGCCAAAAAATCCACATAGAGATTGGAATCTGGAAAGTAATAGATGACTTGAGTTCTGGGCTTTATGTCATATAACATAAATTGAGATATTTATTGACATGGTGTCTGGGGAAGGAGTGGCCTTGTTCAGAACCATACACATGGATCATTGCTAGGTCTTCTACTGATTCAAGCTGATGGGTGTTATAAAAAGTCTCATCAATTTTTGCTTCCTGATATACTGCTTGATTTATATATATATATATATATATATATATATATATATACATACATATATATAAAATAGACCAGCATTTGTTTAAAGCATTCTACATTAGATGCTCTATTACCTGCAACTAGAGATATTCCTAGCTGAAACAGATGCAGAAGGAAGAAGGAATTAATCAACATTTATTAAGTATATACCATGTTTAAACACTAGGCTAAGTCATTTACATGTCACTACTTTTGATCTGCAATTGTCAACTTATAGTATAGATGCTTTTATTACCATTTTATAGCTAAGAAAAGTTAAGAATTGGCTCCAGTTTTTCACTTAGAAAGTGGTATCCTATATTCGAATCCAGATATTTTTATTTAAAATGCGTCCCTTCTCATTTTCTTGTTTATTCAGTCAACAAAAATTTCATGAGTGCTATCTATATACCAAGCATTCTTCTAGACACTTGAATTAAGAATAGAATGATAACGGGGAAATTTTTTGGATTTGATGTCAGAAGCTCAGGCAAGAAAAACAAAAATAGACAAATGGAATTACCACACACTTGAAAACTTCTGCACAGAAAAGGAAACAATTAATAGAGTGAAGAAACAACCTGTGGAATGGGAGAAAATATTTTCAAGTCATACATCTGATAAGGGGTGTATATCTAAAGTATATAAGGAACTCAAAACAACTTGATAGCAAGGAAACAAATAATCCAATTAAAAATGTACATAAGACTTGAATAGTTATTTCTCAAAAGAATGCATACAAATGGCCAACATATGTAAAAAAATTTCCAGTGTCTCTAATCCTCAGGGAAGTGCCAATTAAAACTACAGTAAGATATCACCTGATAACTGTCAGAATGACTACTGTCAAAAAGAGGAAAGATAGTAAGTGTCGGTAATGATGTATTATAGAGAAAAAGGAATTCTGTACATTGTTGAAGAGAATATAAAACTATTATGGAAAATTGTAGGGAGGCTCCTTGATGAACTAAAAATAGAATTATCATATGATCCAGCAATCCTACTTCTGGGTATATATCCAAAAGAAATGAAATTTATATGTTGAAGAGATATCTGCACTCCCATGTTCATTGCAGCATCATTCACATTAGCTAAGATATGAAATCAACCAATGGATGGAGAATGTAGATGTGACATACTATTCAGCCTTAAAAAGAAGAAAATCCTGTCATTTGTGACAACATGGATCAACCTGGAGGACATTATGCTAAGCGATATAAGCCAGATACAGAAAGATGAATAATGCATGATCTCACCTATATGTGAAATCTAAAAAAGTTGAATGCATAGAAGTAGAGAGTAGAATGATGGTTAGCAGAGGCTGGGCAGTGAGGGGAATGGGGAGATGTTGGTCAAAGGTTGCAACATTTCAGTTAGACAGGAGGAATAAATTTTTTGAAATATATTGCACAGCATGGTGACTATAGTTAATAACAGTATACTGTATACATATTTCAAAATTGCTAAGAAAGTAAATTTCCAATGTTCTCACCATAAAAACTGATAAGTATTTAACACATTGCCACACTAGAAAAAAAAATTTTTCCATGGGGCCATGGTGTTTTATTATGAAAATAGAATAAAAACTTTGAAAACAAAATGATCCTTTCTAATTTAAGGAAAAATGTATTTTTTATTGTTTTCTGTACATTAGTTATATGCATCTTGAAAAATAGTTCTTGCAGCTCCCAAGGGGAAGAGATGTGTGAGTTACATATGCTTCATGAAGCCCTGGGCTTAAAACTAGTATGAGTTAAATACAACTCACATGGCAGTTAATGTGTTAAAGTGATGATGCTTATTTTAATTAGCTTGATTTAATCATTTCACATTATGTGTGTGTATATGTATAACACCATGTTGTACCCAATAAATGTGTACAATTATAATTCATCGATATGGCCAATAAACATATGAAAAAATGCTCAACATCTCTAATCATCAGGGAAATGCAAATCAAAACTACAATGAGATATCACCTATCTCCAGTTAGAATGACCTTTATCAAAAAGTCCCAAAACAATAAATGCTGGTGTGGATGCAGAGAGATAGCAACACTCATACACTGCTGGTGGGACAGCAAACTGGTACAACCGCTGTGGAAAGTTAATATGGAGGTACCTCAAAGAGCTACAAGTAGAACTACCATTCGATCCAGCAGCAATCCCATTACTGGGCTTCTACCCCAAAGAACAAAAGACATTCTATTAAAAAGAAATCTACACTCGAATGTTTATAGTGACACAATTCACAATTGCAAAGATCTGGAAACATCCCAAGTGTCCATCAGTACATGAGTGGATTAATAAAATGTGGGGTATGTATACCATGGAGTACTATTCAGCTACAAGAAACAATGGTGATATAGCACCGCTTGTATTATCCTGGATAGAGCTGGAACCCATTCCACTAAGTGAAGTATCACAAGAATGGAAAAAAAAGCATCAGAGGTACGCACCATCAAATTGATATTAACTGATCAACACTTAAGTGCACATATAGTAATAACATTCATCGGGTATTGGGCAGATGGGAAGGGAGAGGAGAGGATGGGTATATACACACCTAATGGATGCGATGCACACTGCCTGGGAGATGGACATGCTTGAAGCTCTGATTCAGGTGGGGCAAAGGCAATATATGTAACCTAAACATTTGTACCCCTGTAATATGCTGAAATGAAAAGAGAATTTAAAAAATTACAATAAAATAAAAATTTTAAAAATTAAAAAAAATTTAAAAGAATAAAATGATAAAACAATTCTGATTCTCAAGGAAATCTCAAAGTAGTAAGAAAGAGAGACAAGAGCACAATTTTAAAAGTTAAGTCTTTTTAATTCAAACATTTATGGAGTATCCATTATATACCAGAAACTGCAAGGCACCAAACTGATTCGTAAAAGTCTAACAGAGTCTTGGTCCATGAATATTTTATCATCCATTGGGAGAGGTGAACTGTAAGCAAGAACTACCAATAAGGCTTGACGAATCTTTTAAAGAAGTAGGTGCATATTATGAAGGGACCATAGGAAAGGGACTGTGGGTATGGAATGAACAGGCAGAGAAGGCACTGATATTCCTGGTAGAGAAAAGTCACATGAATGGGTATTGAAGAGTACGAGGGCATAGTGCCTTCAAGTACTCTTAAGGGCCTCGGTAGAGCTGGGCATTTGAAGGTAAAACATGGAAGCTTACATTGAAAAGATAGCTGGGTCCAATCACAAAATGTCACATGGGTCAATTTAAACGATTTGGGTTTTCTCCTGCAGGCAAAAACTTTGAATCTAGTGGGTGAAATCATCAGATGTGATGTTAGAAAGATAACAATGGCAAACACAAAATGGGGACAGACATCCCCTGTTTTACCTCCCTGCACATTGAAATAACTCCTTTTAGTGTAATTCAGGATATAGTCTTTAGATAACCAATCATTTTTTTTCTTTTTTAATTATACTGATGAGTCTGAAGTTTCTCCTTCATGGAGTGCAATAAATTCTTCCCCCTATTGAAAAATAGTAAAATGGCATCACACACTTAAAATCTCAAATTCATATCACTTCTGAAACTATTTAAAATATCATTTCTTTTTTTTTCCAGGAAAAAGATTCAATTAGTCTTATCTGGATGAATAAAAGGTCAGTGTTTCCCTAAATAAAGAATGTTTAGTGAAAAAGACAAAAATCTTTCATTCCTTGCATACAAATGCTTCATGCTCAGTTTGAACAACTTCCTGTGTTATAGTCTACTTCTTTCCCTCCCAAATAGAAATGTACAATGAGTGCATGATGTGTATGGCCACAGCAATAAAATGCAGTATGTCTGGAATATTACTGCCTTCTGTTATAAAAGAGATAAAAATAAAGAAAATAAAAACAAAAGCAAACTCATGTATTTGAAAACAGAAAGGCTTCTGATGTCAGTTTTGTCCTCACCAGGTAATTTTCCCAAGCCTTGGTTCAGCCGAGATTTGCCATCATCCGTTGTCTCCTTTTATGAGCATCAGGATTGCTTTATCATTGCAACGCTTGGCAAAATACTTCTCTTTTACAAGTAATCTAGATCTGTCAAGCTGTCTAGTTCTACTACATCAGTCACTGCTTTGTAGTTTATTTGGTGACAGTCACTGCCAATAAAATAAGCTGTAAAATATTCCAGTGTGAGGAGGCTAATTCAGTGTAGGTTAATAAAGCTGCCGTGATTCATCTTGCCATGTAGTATGCTTTATATGCTGGGCATCTTTTAGGTGGATGTGCAAAATCACGTTGACATTAGCTGGAATTTATGCCACATGTAGGGGTTTACCTAATTTATATATTTACTTTCTTTCAGACCTACGTTTTAAATAAAGTGTATAGGTTTCTCCCCAGGATGATGGAGTATGGCTATGGGTGAATTCTGAACAGGTTCGTGAACTCAGGTAATAAAACAGAAGCAAAGAGGCAAAAATGACAGCCCCGGGGCTTGTTTTATTATGGCTTCTCTCTGAATCCATGGAAAGCAGAAGTAGTATCTGAACCCTTGTAGAGAGTATTTAAACAACCTTTTTGAGAACCCCAGATCATGAGTATTTTAATGACCTCAGTTCAAGCCAAGAGCAATAAATGTCTCAGAAAGAAGCTGTTAATTGAAAAGGCCAGTGATTTCAGAGGGATTCATATTACTGTCAGACCCACTTTGCTTTCTCTCCGTTTTAAGTTAGCCTTCTTTTTAATTTACAAACAGCTATGCAGATTGGAGCTTTAGAAGGCAGGAGCAGCAGTGGTGAATAGAACATACCTGGGACAACATGGACCAGAGTTAAAAAGTTAAGGTACAGACCTAGTTTCAGCTCCGCCACTATTTTCTTCATCTGTAAACTGCATATTCTAGTATCTTTTAGACTATCTTTTAATATTACTGTAAATATCCTTTATCTAATGGATAAGAAACTGTTCTGTAAAGTATAAGTAAAATAAAAATAAAGCAAATAGATAAAAATAAATAACAGAAAAACATTTAAAATATTTAATTAATGTAATATATTCAGTCTCACCAGCTTGAGGCCCAAATATGTTTGGATTCTTTTTTTTTTGTTTGTTTTGATTAATTACTTGAGCTCCCACAGACTTTATTAACAAGCAATCCAAAGCTTCTCTCTTGAGACCCTGCTACCTCTTTTAATCCTCAAGTGACGCACAAACCCTAGTTGCTAATTCAGCCCAAGGGGGCAGATGCTAGGCCTAGAGAGTTAAAGAATTTGAGCAGATCTGCTCCTGCTATGGCCTCTGCTGCTGCAAAAACATGGAATCACTGTTGAAAACACATCTTGCACAGTCCAGTGAATGACCACTGATGTAATAATATTTTGCTCATGCAGATCCTTGCATGGGCTGCAGTGGTGCCCGTCCTTGGGCTCTCAAAGTTAGGGATATTTTAGCTAGAAACTCATAGGCAAATCACTGTTTGCCTATGGACACCATGAAACCAGAACTCTGTCCAAATAGACTTCCACCTGCAGCCTGCGCACTGTTTCCAGGTGCTCATTGCTAAACCTGAGGCCAGGCTATTTATCTGATCTAATGCTAGGCTCCCCTTTGGGTACGTGAGCTACTTTCATGGCAAGGACCATTGAAGAGGCTCATTATTATTGATTCTCTGGATGGATTTATGTCCCTTTCCTTCCCAGAAGTCTCCTCAGAAGACTCCACTACCTTCCAGCAATTTCTCAGGCTACCAATTAGATGGAAAGGATCAGTCTTTGCCTGGTGCAGAGTTCTGTTCTTTCTTCCTACAGAGGTGAATGTTTACTCTCTTTATATTTGCCTAACCAGATATTGCCGCTCAAATGTTTTTAGATAAGTGGAAGAGTATGTACACCCAGAAGAATTTCTCCGTAGATGAAAAAAATTCCAACTTATTTCAATGAAAGGACATTCTAAGTAAATGCCTCTTGGAATTACTGCTACATAAGTAATTTATTTTCTGTCTTATTTTTTTTGTGCTATTACTATTCCCAAATTCACTCCCTGAGTAGCCCATGTCTGCTTTAAGATCTGGTTCCAAAATCACATTTCTCTCCTTGTCTAGGTAGTTCTCTCTTACTATGTACCCCACTACCAATGCTGGGGCTTAGTATGTTAACGTACCTTTAAAAATGGTGAAGACAAGTTATGTATTAATGAATATAGATCTGTGGAGTTAAACATAGTCTGTCAGTTATGTTTCCTGGGTTGGAAGTGTGCAGTCTATACAAGAGGGATTCTTTATTTCTTATTCTCCTACTCCATCATGGGGGTTGAATTCTACGCCACGCCACATCCTGACCATGTTGCCTTGAGGAAAATACTTGACTTACTAGAGTTTATGTTTTTGTCTGTCTTTAGTCATTAAATACTGCCACTTTTTATTTTTCTTCCACATGTTTCTTTAATCTCTTCTTTTACTTTCACCCTTAGTTCCACTGTCAAAATTTAGGTCTTCATCATCTCTTACCTAGATTATTATTAATATAATGCTCTATAACTGCATTTTTTTCTCTCCAGTCCTACTCTTCTCAAATCTATCATCTATACTGCAGCGAGCAATTGATTTAAAGTTCTAACCTCACTATGTCTTTTCAATGGGTCCCAGTCATATTCAGACAAAGCAAGTGAAGTTTCTCAACACGGCTTACCCCACTTACCATCCCAGCCCTTTCTCCTAATTTGCATTCTTTTTAATAAAATTGCCCCTTGCTTTTTAAAGTCTCCCTCAGATACTATGTCATTTCTTGTCTCCATTTCTTTGGCTGATATGTCATTCTCCCTGGAACTCTCCTCTCCCTTTTCCACATGTGAATAACTCATGCTTACTATTTAAGACCAACCTGGTTAGCTGTCCCTTGCATGTTTCCTATAATATTCTGGACCTATTTCTATCACTGCCTGTCTTCTTATTTCATCACTATCTGTTTTTATTTCTCTCCAAGTAAAGAATGAGTGATTTGAGGATGCAGAGTCTCTTTTCAAACTTTTCAGAGATTAGCACATAGTGAAATTGAATAACTATCTTTTGAGGGAATGAATCTTTAGTATGGAAGTCATAATGTCTACTTCAAAATTTATCATGAAATTTAAATGAGATAATGTATGTTGAAGTGACTGGATTTGCCTTTGTCACATAGTAAGCATTCAGTACATGTTGTTCTCTTTCATAATTGATCTTACCATGATCTCTATGTTCTACAGTTCAGACCAACAACTATGTTCTAACATGGAAAAAAGATCACTTCTCAGGTCTGCTACTTGGCTCTGAGAGTTAATCTGTGGAGCATGAGGCAGGGTGAGTCCAACGGAGCTCAAACTACCCAATGGGGAAAGATTGGTAATTGGGAAAGTATTATAGAAATGCTTGTTTCTCTTTTTTTTCTAGCTCTGTTAAGGCACAATTGACAAATAAAATTATATACATTCAAGATATGTAATGTGATTTGAGATATATATATGTGTATATATATATGTGTGTGTATATATATATATATATACAGTAAAATGATTACCACAATCAAATTAACACATCCTTCACCATGCAGTTACCATTTTGTGTGTGTGTGTGTGTGTGTGTGTGTGTGTGTGTGTGTGCATGTGGTGAGGTCACATAGAATCTACTGTTTTAGTAAATTTCAAGTAAAAAATAAGCACTTGTTTATCTGAGTTGTATTCAAAGAATTTCCTTCTCTTCTTTTAAATTTTTTTCCTTCCAAGAAGCAGAAATGAATTATATCCTACCATCTCAAAGTGTGAACTCTATTATTTACTAGCTGTATAACTTTAGCAAGACCTTTAACCTGCAAGAGATGAACTTCAGTTTTCTTTTCTATATAAATGGAATCATTATGCCCATCTTATCTACTCTATAGAGTTATTGTAAAACTCTGTATATAACAGCCCTTTTAAGCCACAAAACACAGTGGACAGGTAAGGTGCTACTATTAAGTTTTCTTTTCCAGAAAATTCCTTCCTCCCACAATATTTCAATGACTTTTAGAATATGGATTAAGCCATGGACTGTCTTTCATGAATTCTGTAAACTGGCATATAGAGCATGAAAATAAATTGTAAATAATCACAAAAAACATTGTCTCAGTAGGTAAATTTGGCCTCCCAAAGTGTCTTTTGTGCAGTCAAATGTTGCCTTTTGTCCAAATGTCTCACAGCATTTTGCAAATAGATTATGTATGACACATACCAAAATTATTCTGTTCCCATCACTCTATTGCCACCTTTCTAAAGAAACAGTTGTTTAAAACCCCAGACTACTGACAATCAGAAACAAATAAAGAATATTTTCACCTCCTTAAAAATAACTGTAGCAGGCTGCTAGTAACCAGCTAATACCAGAGCCAATTCTTTCAGCAAGAATTAGGTTCCAGGTGGCGTGAAAGCTTACAGAAGCATAAGACCTAGCTCTCTGAAAAAGTTTGGGCATCTTTTTGTTTCAGAATAACAAGAAAATTTGGGATGGAGCATGGATAGAAGTAAAGAGGAAGGGCTAAGTAAGAACTGGGACCCACAGCAGCAGGATGGCTTCTACTTACCTGGCGTTATAAGCCAGCGAACCTAATGTCAATGTGTGCCCAAGGTCAAAGCTCACAGGTGAATAGTAACACAGTTGCACTGACTGTACTAGCATTAATGTTCAGAGGTGGAAGTCCTCACATATCTCAGAAGTATTTCTGAAACCCTTCTATTTAAATACTTTTATCCTGACTTCTTACTTCCTCTACAAAATGAAAGTATCCCTAAAAAAAAAACCTTTTTAATTTTTCTTTTCTGAGTGGAGGAAAAGGATATGAGTGAGATAAGGTAAGTATTTTTGATTAGCAATCACCTGGACATTTCTTCATATTTCAAGTCTCTGAGTTTGTGTCTCTAACATCTCCTCAGTCATGGTACTTGCCACTGGTCTCAAGGAAGAGATAGTTCAGAGCAGCCAGTCTCAGAATCGTGTACGAGAATCACCAAGAGAGCTTCGCAAAACACAGTTGGCTGGGTTGGTTGGTTCCCACCCCTGGAGTTTCTGATTTGATTTGAAGGGTCTGGGATAGGGCCCCCAAATTTGAATTTCTAGTAAGTTCCCAAGTGATACTAATGCTCATGGTCCTGGTACCGCAATTGTGAAGCACTGGTTTAGAGTCTATTGGGCAAACTATAAGCTTTTTCTGGGGGAGAAGATCAATAGTAATATGTAATACAGTCTGACCATGGCTTTCCTCAGTGATAATTGCAATTACATATAGACAACCTTAGACAAGTGAATAGTAACTCTTTCAGTAATTGGAATCTGAATGCAGAAAAAAATTGTGAAAACAGGAAGCAACCGATAGGTTGTAGCAGTCAGGAGGACTCTTCGATTTGTGCTTCAAGAGACTATTGCTCTGTGCTTATTTATTTTTATCTCAGTGTTGGAATGTTCTTGGTTGAAGCTTTCAACCAAGGACCCCACAGAGCTTTTCAGTTTTGAATTTGCTAATACTCAGACCATGTCATAATGAATTGCATTCTTTCCTCTAGGCTAAGTAGTACATTTACAAAGTCTACCTTAAGAAAAAAAAAGAAAAAGAAAGAAACCCACTGCTCCTGTGCTTTTGCCCACAAATACAGACATTGGGAAATGGAAAGAAACTGATACATCAATTAAGTCACAGATTTTTAAAAACTGTAAGAGAAATCTCTTATTCAGATAAAATCTTTCTCCAGACCTCAATGGCAAAGATAGGTACATGTGGGACTCTTCTAACAAAGCACCTAAGCAGAACCCAAGTCATCTCAGACATATCTCCAAACTCATGATGACAGACACTTTCTGCAGTTTGCAGATGACACTTCCTAAGTGAGCACATCACCATTCCAAGAAAGTACCTAAAATGAAGCCAGACTCAAGGGAAAGTATGCAGAAACAAGATCAGGAGGGGCTGCTCTTCACCTCCTCTGGTCATGCTCTAGAGAAGGGGTCCACAAACTTATTTTGTAAGGGCCAGATGGTAAATATTTTAGGCTTTGTGCGCTATATGGACTCTGTTGCATCTGCTCAACTCTGCCATTTAGCATAAAAGCAGCCATAGGCATTATGTAAACATGGCTGTGTCTCAATGAAACTTATTAAAAGAGGCCAGGGACTGGGCTGGCCTACAGGACACAGTTTGCTTATTTTCACTCCAGAGTAGGGCTGTCCAATAGAATTTTTATGGTAATGGAAATGTTCTATATCTGAGCTGTCCAATATGGTAACACTAGTCACATGAAACTATTAAGCACTTGAAATTTATAATTTTATTTTTAATCTTATGCAAATTTAAGTTAATTAATGCAACATTAATTAATTTAAATTTTAACATACACACGTGGCTAGTTGCTATCATATTAGACAGCACAGTTCTAGATCATCTGCTTTAGCCAAACTTGGTGCCTAATGCTATATGCTTCTATCCCTACATTTTTGGTTCCTAATTTTTTCCTTCTGAAAATACTGAAAATCATTTTATTCATCCTGAAGGTCATATTGTCTTTGCGGTGGAGTCTGGTAATGGTCCAACAAGGATTGTAAGGATCAGGTAATTTGGGACTTTCCTCAGTTAGATTAATACACAATATTTTAGAACCGAATTAAAAAGTAGAATTGCATTCATTATTCAACAAATATTTTATTTGGGTCCATTATATACCAAACTCTCTGCTATGTGCTGAGCTTATAACTGTAAATTATAAAGACATGGGTGGACATGGACTCTGCCCCTACAGAACTTTTATCTTTCAAGAACATGGCATATCTCTCCAGGTATTTTTTTCTTTCCTATTCACTAATACAGTTTTATACTCTTCTTTGTATAGGTGCTTCAAATTTATTGTTAAATTTGTTCTAAGGTATCTACTTTTTTGTTTGATTTTTTTTTTTTTGCAATTGTGGGTAGACTTATTTTTTTTTTTTTTTATTCCAGGGTATTGCGAGGGTACAAACATTATAGTTACACTTTATGTCTTTGCCTCACCCAAGTGCGGGTTAAAGGCATGCCCTTCCCCCCTACAGTGCTCCCTGTGTCCTTTAGTTGTGGATTTACCCTCCCAACCCCCTAATCCCTAGAGAGTATTTCTGCCATGTGATCACTCTAGTGTTGATCAGTTAGTACCAATTTGATGGCGAGTACAAGTGGAGCCCATTCTTCTGCTCTTGTGGTGCCTCACTCTGGATAATGGGCTTAAGTTTAATCCAGGAAAGTATAAGAGATTCTAGATCACTGTCGTTTCTTATGATTGAGTAATATTCCATTGTAAACATATACCAAACTTTAATAATCCACTCATGGATTGAGGGGCACTTGAGTTGTTTCCACATCCTTGCAATAGTGAATTGTGCTGCCATAAACATTCGGGTGCAGATGTTTTTATCACAGAATGTTTTGTGCTCTTTTGGGTAGATGCCTGGTAGTGCTATTGCTGGATCGAATGATATTCCTCTTTTTAGCTCTCTGAGGTATCTCCAAATTCTTTTCCACAGAGGTTGTACTAATTTGCAGTCCCACCAGCAGTGTAAGAGTGTTCCTGCCTCTCTGCATCCTCGCCAGCATTTGATGTTTTGGGATCTTTTGATAGAGGCCAATCTCACTGGGGTTAGGTGATATCTCATTGTGGTTTTGATTTGCATTTCTCTAGTGATTAGAGATGTTGAGCATTTTTTATATGTTTGCTGGCCATTATTCTGTCTTCTTTTGAAAAGTTTCTGTTCATTTCCTTTGCCCATTTGTTGATGGGGTCATTTGATTTTTTCTTGTTGATTTTTTTGAGTTCTAGATAGATTCTGGTTATCAGCCCTTTATCAGATGTGTAGAGAGCAAATATCTTTTCCCATTCTGTGGGCTGTCTATTCACTCTAATGATAGTTTCCTTGGCAGTGCAGAAGCTTTTTAATTTGATTAGATCCCACTTATTTATTTTTGTTGCTGCGGCGATTGCTTTGGGGTTCTTCTTCAAGAATTCCTTGCCTAGGCCGATGTCTGAAAGGGTCTTCCCAACATCTTCATTTAGAATTCTTAAGGTTTCATGCTTTAGGTTTAAGTCTGTTATCCATCTTGAATTGATTTTTGTGAGAGGTGAGAGGTGGGGGTCCAGTTTCAATCTTCTGCATGTAGCTATCCAGTTTTCCCAGCACCATTTATTGAAAAGAGTTTCTTTTCCCCAGTGTATATTTTTGTCAGCTTTGTCAAAGATTAGATTACCATATGCAGATGGTTTCATCTCTGGATTCTCAGTCCTGTTCCAGAGGTCAATGTCTCTGTTCTTGTGCCAGTACCAAGCTGTTTTAGTTACTTTAGCCTGGTAGTACAGCTTAAAGTCTGGTAGACTGATACCTCCCAGTTTGTTCTTTTTACTTAAGATTGCTTTGGCTATACGAGGTCTTTTCTGATTCCATGCAAAGTGTAGAATTATTTTTTCCAGGTCTGTAAAGAATGATAATGGGATTTTGATAGGGATTGCATTAATTCTGTAGATCACTTTAGGTAGTATGGACATTTTAATAATATTGATTCTACCAATCCATGAGCAAGGTAGGGTTTCCTATCTGTTTACATCTTCTACAATTTCTTTTTTTAGTGTTTTGTAGTTCTCCCTGTATAAGTCTCTTACATCTTTCGTTAAATATATTCCTAGACTTCTTTTTAATTCTATTTTCCATATGGTTATTTCTGGAAGATAAAGAGGCTATTGATTTGTAATTATTTACCTTGCATATGGCTGTCTTTCTGAACTTGCATCTTAGGAAAGTCCAGTTGTCAATGACCATAAGAACATTCTTTTACCAGTAATAAATATATCAATCATACATTCTTATATATCTTGAAACTTCCATTTGGTTCTGTAAGTTTTCAACCAGGGGAAAAGATGAAAGCAAATGAACTGTTTAAATCTTCTAAGAAAAACTATCTATTTTTAATAAAAAATTAAAACATACTGAAGTTTTCTGAGTGATGTCAAGATGCAGGTATAAAGAAGATGGGAAAAGAGACAACAATGAAAAAATACCAAATCTTTGGAAGCTAGGAAACAAATGTCATCAGATCCCCTATTTCCTTTCTAATAGCAACAGTGTACCTCAGAAGATGAGCTGAGGAGTGGTGCTGGAAATGAAGGTGGTGTTTAAAAAGTCTGCACAATGGAATGTTTAGTCCCCAGCTCCTCTTCTCGCTCCTGTGCATCCTGGATACAAACCTTCTTGGAACAATACTGGAAACTACTGGCTTATGCTGAGGATACAATTGTACCAGAAAAGCTCTAAGTTCCAGCAGGAACCCCTGCTCAAAAACATCAGGGGTTGAGGGAGACTGCCATAATGAGAAGAATGATAAAGTGAAGGTCTTACTAACTGAATCAGGAGACCAACAATCCCTTCTCATACAAACCCGTCATAACGTTAGCCCTCGGGCTTATTTCTCTACCTTTCCATTCCATGCTGAAGATTGGAGCTGTTCAATTTTTCTCCAAAGAAAAAATCTGTAGAGAAACCCTATCGTTATGACACTTGGTGAGACTCCATCCAGCAAGCTTGCAGGTTCTTACCAGATCGCTGTGCAGCGGGACTGTAGGAAACAGAGGGCTCCAGAAAATAAGGCTCTAAGAAGACATAATATTGTATTATTTTTGTACTCATTGTTTAAAATTTATTTTTAATTGACAAATAACAATTGTATGTATTTATGGGGTCCAATGTGATGCTTTGATATATGTATAAACTGTGGTGTAATTAAAACAAGCCAATTAACATAAAAATACCACCTGGATTGACATTTTTAAAAAAATTGGAGGAAGGCAAATGTGCATCCCCTATTGGTTGAGATTCAGCATATTGATATTTTGAATTGGCTAAAAGAGTCTTGATAAATTCATAAAAAAGAAAAAAAATACATTGCCTTATTTAAGGAAAAGGAATTAAGCCTCACACAAGACAGAGTTTTGAAAATATTAGAAACAGAAACGCTAAGATAAGTATTAACATAAATATGCATGCAGAGGAAGGAAATCATTTGCCTATGTGTTAGAGTGTCAAAGATGTATTTGACTTACTGAGATCATCATTGCCATCAGAGACCCTTGGAAATCACACCGTTCCTCATATTTACGAAGTGAAGTAGGAAGTTGAGAGGTTACCAATACCACAGTGAAAGATCACCAAATCCTTAGGGGTTTATTATCTCAAGTTTGACTTTTGAATACATGCATACTATTTAAAAGGCATTAGCCTATTTTAAAGATGAGAGATTTTTCATGTTTGTTTTTGTTATCACCATTGACTTTACTAGCGCTTGTTTATATGATTTTTGAAAGACTTTAATGGAATTTGTTTATGATTTCTGAAAGACTCTTATATCTTTATAAACATCTTTTTTCTTAACCCATTCCAGATAACACTTCCTTATCAACTAGCCATTTTCAAACAGCCTTAGGAGATAGGAGTGATTTGTGGATGTTTCTTAATAGAGACTTCCTTTAAATTTGTTTTGCCAATATGATCTTTTTACTCTACAGGAAAACTTCCAAACCCTGTGACTCAAAAAGTCAATTGTGGTGAAGTGATTTTCTCTAGTAGTATGTTTCAACTTTTTGCTTTTTATTTTCTGTGTATCTATTATAGATTTTTGCTTTGTGGTTACTGTGAGGCAATACTCTATGCTTTTACTCCACATTTCCTGCCACATTTCAAATTTTTGAAGTCACACTTTACATATATTTATATTACATAGCTCTTAAAATTATGTAGTTATTATTTTTAATAGTTTTATATTTTAACTTTCAAACTAAAGGTATAAGTAACTTATACACCACCTTTACATTATTATAGTATTCTGAATTTGACTGTGTATTTAATTTTACCAGTGAGTTTTATACTTCTAGAAATTTTCACGTTATTCATTAGTGTTCTTTTCTTTTAGCTCGAATAACTCCCTGTAGCATTTATTGTGGTGGTGATGAACTCCCTCAGCTTTTGTTTGTTTGGGAAAATCATTCTTTCTTTCATTTCTGAAGGGCAGCTTCCCTGGATACAGTATGCTTGGACTGTAAAGGAAGACAATAAGAAAGTACTACAAAAGACCTAGAAAATGACAAAATGACAGTATTAAGTCCTTACTATAAATAAGTACCTTAAATGTAAATGGATTAAATTATCCAATCAAAAGACATGGAGAGGATACATGGATAAACAAAACAAAACCCAAATACATGCTGTCTACAAGAGACTCATTTCATCTGTAAGGTCACACATAGATTGAAAGTGAAGGGTTGGAAATAGATATTCCATGCAACTGGAAACTAAAAGAAAGCAGAGGTAACAAACAGGTAACTGTACTTAGATAAAATAGAATTAAAATCAAAAACTGTATAAGGAGACAAAGAAGAGCATTATATAATGATAAAGTGGTCACTTTAGCAAGAGGTCATAACAATTGTAAATATATATGCACCCACCCAACATAGGAGCACCTAAATATATAAAATACATATCAATAAATTTGAATGTAGAGATAGACTGCAACACAATAATAGTAGGGGACTTTAACATCTCACTTTCGGCAATGGACGGATAATCTAGACAGAAAATCAAGAAGGAAACATCCATTTTAAACTACACTCTAGACCAAATAGACCTAATGGGCATATACAGAATATTTCATCCAACAGCTGCAGTATATACATTCTTATCAACTGCACACAGATATCACCTCACTCCTGTTAGAAGAGCTATTATAGAAAAGACAAAAGAGAACAACTGTTGGTGAGGATGTGGAGAAAAAGGAATACTTGCACACTAATTGGTGGAAATGTAAATTAATACAGCCATTATGGAAAACAGTATAGAGGTTTCTCAAAAAATTAAAAATAGAACTGCCATATGATCCAGCAATTGCACTACTGGGTGTATCCCCAAAGGAAATGGAATCAGTATGTTGAAGAAATATCCACACTCCCATGGTTATTGCACCACAATTCACAATAGCCAAGATATGAAATCAACCTATGAGCCCCTCAATGAATGGATGGATAAAGAGAATGTGGTGTATATATACAGAATGTAATACTATTCAGCCATAAAAAAGAAGGAATTCTTTTCATTTGTGACAATATGGATGAATTTAGAAACCATTATGTTAAGTGAAATAAGCCAGTCACAGAAAGATAAATACTGCATGATCTCACTCCTATGTGGGATCTTAAAAAGTTGATCTCATAGAATTAGAGAGTAGAATGGTAGGTACCAGAGGATGAGGTGGTCAGAGGGGAGGAGAAGGGTTGAGATGTTGGTCAAAGGATACATAATTGCAGTTAGGAGGAATAAGTTCAAAAGATTTATTGTACAGCATGGCGACTATAATTAAAGACAATATATTTTATTGTTAATAAACTAGATTTAACCATTTCACAATGTATATATATAAATATATACTTCAAAACATTATGTTGTACATGATAAATACATACAATTTTATGTCAATTTTTAAAAAATAAATTTGAAAAAATAAGTCATTTGCT
This sequence comes from Indri indri, assembly GCA_004363605.1. Lineage (NCBI taxonomy): Eukaryota > Metazoa > Chordata > Mammalia > Primates > Indriidae > Indri > Indri indri. The sequence continues at coordinate 127,185 of RJWJ010001037.1, forward strand.
TTGAGAGTGACTATTCTAAAACTGCTTCTACAGCAATTCATAACTTTCTGGATTTGCACACCTTGCATTATTTACTTGGAACATCCAGATCTTCCTTGTTTGCTGGACAAATCTCTATCCAACCTTCAAAACTCAGCTAAAACATTACCTTCTCTGTGAGGCTTTCTGTGTAGATAGTGCCCTATTTCAGGTATTGCTTTGATGTTTGCACCTTAAATGAGCACCTAAATGAGGATGCTATTAATAGGATGCAATTTCCTATAAACTTGAAATCAGGACACAATCTCTGTTGGAATCCCAAACTTAGAGGTGACGTAACACCAGTGGTGGCCATGCTTGCATAGGTGCAAACGCATCAGAAAAAATAGCCAACAGAAAAAGAGAAGAATAAAGCTAATTTACAGAAGCAGAAGGCAGAAAATCTGGGTGAGTCAGTGAGTGGCCAAGAGAGAAGAGTCCATGAGATAGAGGGATTTGTTGCTTCTTGAATTCTTGGTGACCTTTCAGAAATAATCCAGTGCCTTTTGAGTTGCCGCAGTATTGATCTGGGTTTCATAAAATGTGCTTCTGTCTATCCAATAAAATCTCGTTTCATTTAAGTGAGCTTGAATGACTTTTGTCTTAAAAGCAAATAATCTCCCATTTCTATCATATATACCACCTAGTAGAGGAGATGTTCTTGCATCTCTTCTATTTTAATAATCTTTGCTTCTTCTAGTTCCATAATATGCTATAACTATTTACTAGTCTTTTCTGTCATTAACCTATGTCACCCTCAAATAAGGGACCATAACTCATTCATTCTTTACTGCCAACATCCAACATAGCATCTGACCTTTAGTAGATATTCAATCAATATGTGTTGAATGAATGAATAAATGCACTCTTTATTCTATAAAAAATCATTTTTAAGTAATAATAATAATGGAGGCCAGTAATTAATCACAATGAAGTCTAGTAACTCAGATAGGTGGAAGAAAGCTTTTGGAAGTGCTTGCTCATCCTCCCTTGAATTTTCTCAGGTTTTGAATGCCTAGATAGTTGCTTAATGGAGTTCCTGTTAACCCCTCTGTTGGTTTTGTAGTTCCCATAAATGAACTTTAGATTGTCATTGTTACCTCCTGAACCTCTCTGATAGCAGCCTACTCATCTATGCAACCTGCTTCTTTAAAGTATAAGGCAGAGTTTTCATGGTAAAGTTCCCAGAACAACACAGGAGATGATAGACTATCATGGAAGTCTGCTTCTGGCTCCCTATTTAAAATACAATCAATGGGAATAGGTTGAAAGTTATTCTAGAGGATGCAATATTTGTGTGAGCTTTCCTCTCTTAGTTGAGTATGGACTGGGACACTTCCTGAGTCCTGTGTCATTGGGCAAGTCATAGGCCAATAAACATCTCCAGTTTCTACCAGACAAAAGTTTTGATCCTCTCCTCCTTTTCCTTCTTTTCTACTCCTCTTCCTGTTGTTTCTTTTCCTTTACTTTTTATTGTATAGTAATGCATGCAAAAAATTTGTACATCAATGTAGATCTCAGTGACTTTTTACTGACTAAACACACTTGTGCAATCAATGCCACAGAAGCCCTCTTCATGGTCCTTTCTTGTCACTATTATTAATAATTCACTCCCAAGAGGAACCACAACCCTTATTTTGTTATTTTAAAATATTTTTTTGACAGTTAATAATTGTACATATGTACATATATGTGCTATTTTGATATATATGTATATATAAAATGTTTAATAATCAAATAAGGGTATTTTAGGGTATTTGTCACCACAAATATTTATCATTTCTTTGTGTTGGGAACATTTCAAATCTTCTAGTGATTTTGAAATATACAATAAATTGTTAACTATAGTCACCGTAGTGTGCTATCAAACACTATAAATTATTCTTTCTATCTGACAGTGTTTTTGTATCTATTAACCAACCTCTCTTCATTCCCCACCTCCACCCTTCCCAGTCTCTGGTAACTATTCTCTCTGTATCCATGTTATTCAGTTTTTTAGCTCCCACATCTGAGTGAGAATATGTGATATCTGTCTTTGTGTGTCTGGCTTATTTCATTTAACATAATGACCTCCAGTACCATCCATGTTGCCGCAAATGACAGGATTTCATTTTTTTATACCCGAATAGTATTCCATTATGTATATATATTACATTTTCTTATCCTTTCACTCACCGATGGACACATAGGTTGATTCCACATCTTTGCTATTGTGAATAATGCTGTAATAGACATGGGGTTCAAATATCCCTTTGATATACTTATTTCCTTTCCTTTGGATAAATATCCAATATGGGATTGTTGGATCATATGGTAGTTCTATTTTTAGTTTTTTCCCCAGGAATTTCCTACTGTTTTTCATAATGGCTGCACTAATTTACATTTTTACTTATAGTATACGAGTTCTCTTTTCTTCAATCCTCCCGAACATTTCTTGTTTGTTTATTTTGTCTTTTTGATAATTGCCATTCTGACTGGGGTGAGATGATATCTCATTGTGGTTTCGATTTACATTTCTCTGATGATTAGTGATGTTGAGCATTTTTTCATACCTGTTGACCATTAGTATGCCTTCTTTTAAGAAATGTCTATTCATGCCCTTTGTCCACATTTTAATGAGACTATTTGCTTTTTTGTTATTGAATTCAGTTCCTTATATATTCTGGGTATTAGTTCCTTGCTGAATGAATTGTTTGCAAATATTTTCTCCCATTCTACAGATTTTCTCTTCACTCTTTTCATTGTTTCCTTCTCTATGCAGGAAATTTTTAGTTAAATATAGTGACATTTGTTTATTTTTGGTTTTGGTGCCTGTGCTTTTGAAGTCTTAGCCATAAAATCTTTGCATGGATCAATGTCCTGAAGCATTTCCACTATATTTTCTTCTAGTAATTTTATAGTTTTGGATCTTACATCTAAGTCTTTAGTCCATTTTAAGTAGATTTTTGTATATGGTAAGAGATAGAGGCCTAGTTTGATTCTTCTGCGTATGGATATCCAGTTTTCCAGCACTGTTTATTAAAGAGGATATCCTTTTCCCAATGTATGTTCTTGGCAACTTTGCCAAAAATTAGCTAGCTATAAATACATGAATTTATTTTGAGGTTCCATTGGTCTATGCATCTGTTTTTATGCAAATACCATGCAGTTTTGGTTACTGCAGCTTTGTAGTGTATTTTGAAATCTGGTAGTGTGATACTGCTAGCTCTTTTCTTTTTGCTCGGAATTGCTTTGGCTATTTGGGGTCTTTTGTGGTTCTATATGAATTTTGGATAGTTTTTTATTTCCATGAAGAATATCATTGATATTTTGATAGGGATAGCATTTGATCTATAGATTGCTTTGGATAGTATGGTTATTTTAACAATATTAGTGTTTCCAATCCATGATCATGGGATGTATTTGCATTTGTTGTCTTCTATTTCTTTCATCAGGGTTTTGTAGTTTTTGTTGTAGAGATCTTTCACTTCTTTGGTTAAATTTATTCCTAGATATGTAATTTTTTCAGGCTATTGCAAATGGGTTGCTTTCTTGATTTCTTTTTCAGCTATTTTGTTATTGGCGTATACCAATGCTACTGATTTTTAGATGTTGATTTTGTGTCCTGTAACTGTACCAATTTTGTTTGTAAGTTCTAAGAGATTTTTGGTGGAGTTTTTAGGTTTTTACATATAAAATCATGTCACTTGCAAAAAGGGACAATTTGACTACCTTCTTTCCAATTCTGAATGCCTTTTATTTCTTTCTCTTGTCTGATTTTTCTGGCCAGCATTTCCAGTACTATGTCAAATAGAAATGGTGAAAGTGGTCATCCTTGTCTTGTTCTAGCTCTTTGAGGAAAAGCTTCCAGCTTCTCCCCATTCAGTATGATGTTAGCTGTGGCTTTGTCATATATGGTCCTTATTATGTTGAAGTATGTTCTTTATATGCCCAATTTGTTGAGAGAGTTTTTATAATGAAAGATGTTGAGTTTTATCAAATGCTTTTTCTGTATCCATTGCAATCATCATATGGCTTTTGTCCTGCATTCTGTTGATGTGATGTATCATGTTTATTGATTTGCTTATGTTGAACCATCATTGCATCTCTGGGATGAATCCTGCTTGATCATGGTGTGCTATCTTTTTGATGTATTGTTATGTTTGGTTTGTTAGTATTTTGTTGAGGATTTTTGCATCCGTGTGTATTAGAGATATTGGTCTGTCATTTTCTTTTTTTGTTGTGTCCTTGCCTGGTTTTGGTGTCTCCGTAATGCAGCTCTTGTAGAATGAATTAGGATGAATTCCCCCTTTTTATATTTTTTAGAATAGTTTGAGAAGAATAGGTGTTAGTTCCTCATTATACATTTTGTGGAATTCATCAGTGAAGCCATCCTGTTCTGAGCTTTTTCAGTTTGGAGTCCTTTTATTACTGATTCAATCTCATTATTCATTATTGGTCTTTTCAGGTTTTCCATTTCTTCCTGGTTCAATCTTGGTAGGTTGTATGTGTCTGGGAATATACTCATTAGCTGTAGGTTTTCAAATTCGTTAGCATAAACACCATCATTACTTCTAACAACATAGCTTACTCTGCCTGGTTTGGTACTTTACATAAATGGAATTGCACAGTGCGTACTCTTTTGTGTCTGGTTTCCTTTGGACCATGTTATGTTATGAGATTGATCCATGGTGTTGTGTGTAGTGTGAGTTGTTTGTGCTTATTGCTGTATAGCAACAGTCCCCAGCCTTTATAGCACCAGGGACCGTTTTCATGGAAGACAATTTTTCCAAGGACCAGTTGCAGAGGAAAGATGGTTTTGGGATGATTCAGGTGCATTACATTTATTGTGCACTTTATTTCTATTATTATTACATTGTAGTATGTAATGAAATAATTATACAACTCACCATAGGTTGGGGACCCCTGCTATATAGTACTCCTTGTATTAATACACCATAATTCATTTATCCAGTCTACTGTTGATGAGTGTCATGGGCTATTATGAGTAATACTGGTATAAATAATATTTGTACATGGTTTTGATGACTAGTTTTTTAAAAAACTTACCTAAAGTCCCCCAAAAGGCTCAAACACTTTAAGTCAACATAATAACCACTGTAAGTAGACAGGCAGTGCTTAGGTTTTTAGAATCCGCTGAGTGAAATTTATTGCTTGAGGAAACCCTATGGAAAATATCTGTCTCAGTCAGGGAAAATACTGTGCTCTGACCCCAGATTTTAATAGGCCACTGGAGGATTCTGCCAGTCAAGTATCACCCTGGCAGATGATGCACAAACTGATAAGTGACAAAGGAAGTGCTTCTTGCAAAGCCAAATTATCTGTGGTTGAAAAAGCAGGCAGAATATGACAGCTTAGGAGGAATGGGGCTTTAGATAAGGGAATGATCTGTGGCTCTGTTCTTTTTGGCCTGCCTGCCACAGGAGATGAGGTCGAGCTCTACTTCTTCTCCCTGTCACCATCTCTGTCCAACTCTCATCTGTGTGTGCATCAAGTAAGTGGCTGCAAAAACTGAGCAAAAACAATGAAGAATAACTTCTTGATGATATTACACTTTTCTTATCATGAATCCCTCACTCAGCCCCTAACTGGATAGGATAAAACTCCCCTCTTTCAAACTCTTTTAGAATAAGCCTATGGGAAGAGGGTGAATTTTAAAGAAAATGCACAGAATATCACTGGCAATCACCTTTCACAATGAGATACTATGGGAGGAAGTAGTAAGGTTGAGTTTTTTACTAGAATCCTCTGGGCAGCTTGTTCCAGATGCAGATTCTGGGCTTCCTGTAAGACAATAAGAGTTAGGTTCTTAGGGCCCCCATGTTTCCAGGGCTGTCATTTGCCTGACCTTGGGTCCCCTAGTGCCTTGGCTTGGGACACCCAATTTTGGCACCTCACCAAGTAAGCTACTGGCATCTGCAGCAATACTATCTAGTAGAAACGTAATGTGAGCCACATACTTAACTGTATAACATTAAATACAATAAAAGGTAGCAGGTAAATTTATTTTTAATAATATATTTTATATAACCCAATATATATAAGGGATTATCACTTCAATATATAATCAATACAAAAATTATTAATGAAATGATTTGCATTCTTTTATTTATAACAAGCATTTGAAGTCTGGGGTGTATTTCATACTTACAGTACATTTCAATTCAGACTAGTTACATTTTAAGTGCTCAATAGCCACACACAGCTAGTGGCTACTATACTGGACAGCACAGATATAAATAATCTAATCTAGTAGTCTATATAATCAGATACATTAATTACTGAAAAAATATAAGTAAATGACTAAAAATAGCTTTCCTCAGGTTCTGCTTTTATTATTTATCCTCTACATGTCTTCATTTCTGATGGTTAGGGTCTGTGTGTTGTAGGTTTGTGGGGGAAAGGAAGACTGGAACAAAAGGAGAAAATGCGACCAAATTTGCATTCTTTTAAATTGCTCCTCTCTGTTGCCTTTTTGTTTGTTTCTTCATGAACGAAGAGAGAGGAAGAAATGAGGAAGGAAGGAAGGAAGGATAGAAGGAAAGAAAGAAAGAATTTGCACTAGAAATTGAAGGAAGATTTACTTTATTTAATCCAATTTAATTAGAGCAGTGCCTTTTCAACTCTAGTGTGCCCCATAATCACCTGGGAAATATATTTAAAATGCAGCATTCTGAGCTCCAACCCAGAAACAAATTGAATATAGCAGAACTGGGATGAGCGTTCTAACAAACACCCCAGGCTTTCTGATGTGGGTTGCACAGGCCATGATTTTAGGAACCTTGGGTTAGGGAAAGAGCCTAGGACTGGCTCACTGGTTTGTATCTTACTGATATTTTGTATCAGTGAGATCCATTTGGTGAGGAAATGTTCCTCTTGGAGCCAAAGCATTAATTCCGTGTTCTGACAGAGGAATCAGGAGGCATCAACAAGCATTGTCTATCATCTTTGAAACTTGCTGAAAAACATTTAAGTGTGTTTTGGTCCTGGAAAGCTTAATCAGAGATATTAAAGTGAGAAAGCTCTTCACCCCAAAAGACCAGAGAGAAGCATGGACTTTTGCATGTCCACCAACTGACAGTGGTTTCACACAGCTGGGTGCTTCAGCAACACACGCGCCACTGAGCAGTCTCGAACACAAGACAGACGTCCTAAAATGGAGGCAGCCGAGGCAGAGCTGTGGAGGTGCAGGGGACAGGAGGGGGCTCAGGAATGGCAGTAGGCTCCACTGGAATTGCGCCTTGCAGGGTGGAGAAGAATTCATCAGGCAAAAAAGACATTCCAAACAGAGGTTCGAAGTGGAAAATGTAACACTGTTCTGGGAAAAGTGGTTAGGGTGGCAGGGAAAGAGAATAGGAGTTAAGTGTAAACTCACCATGGGAAGAGTCAGGTTTTCTGTCCTGAGTCCATATTTGGAGTAAGGTTTTACATACAGAAGGGACCATTTGTTCCAGTTTGCACCAGACAATCCTGCTTTGCACTCCTTGTCCTGGTGGAATTATTATTATTAATAATAGTGTCCTCTTTACTCTCATAAGGATCCCAGTTTAGGTGTAAATTATATGGACACTCTGTGGTGATGTAAGGATTTTCTCTCCAGTGATGACTCAGGAAGGCAGAGGAAGGGAGAACTTGGTGGCTTAGCCAATGAGACCTAAAATATACTTAAAGCTCGCATAAAGTTGTGTACTGGCCGCATTATCACCAAACAAAGCTGACCCTTTTATAAACACTTTATGAAGAACAAACTATTTAATCTCTGTGAGTCAATTTCCTCATCCCTTAAGTTTGGAAGACAATAATATCACAAGCCCATGATCTCTTACCTAAAAATTTTGGGACCAGACAGATTTTGGAATTTACCATTTTTCAGATTTTAGAAAGGTACTTTTTTTTTCATATTTTTGAAAGGTAATTATATACCTTCTTCCCCAGGATATATAGCAACCTGTAATCATCACAGTACTATTTCTGCAGTAAATGTATGAATATTCACACAAAGTGGGAAAATAAGTATTTTATAGTATCACATCAGTTTTAGTCATGTTTTACTGACAAATAGTTTTCCACAAATTTGGTGGGGAAAAACAGTTATTTTGTTTTGTTTTCAATACTCTTTTTATATCAGAATTGCTGATAAGGGGCTGTGGAATTGTATTTCACTCACAGAGTGAAAAATATATTAAATTTGATTTTCCATGTAAAGTGCTTAGCAGAACGTTCAAAGTATGCAAGCTACTAACAATAGTTATTATCATCATTTCCTAGAGATCCCAGAGAAAAAGTTGAGCAAATTAATCTTCAGCTGTTACCCAGTGGTGACTATCACTCTGTCTCTTTTCTGAATCACAGACTTTTCCTCAAATGATCCCAGTCTCACAACTCCATCATCCCTCAACCAGGACGAACAATGACCCTCAGTTGGCTCCCCAAATCCAGACTCCCTAATGCAATAAAGTAAAAATAAATAGGGCCCTGTGCAAATTCTATTAAAATCCAATCAAGGAAAATAAACTGCTGACACCTGCTCTTCCCTGTCAGTGTCATTTGAATGTTTTCTCCTGGTCTTAAAATAAAAACAAGAACAAAACAAAAATTAAAAACAAATAAAAAAAGATTGTTTATATTTCTTGAGTGCCTGCCAGACTAGCATTCAAGCATTTGATCCACTAAATAACTATTTGAACAAGAGTGGTGGAAAAGTAAACAGTGAGGTGAAGGGCACAGAGGCTGTGTATTAGCTGGCTCTTTTTCCTCATTCAGAAATGCATGGTTTGCACAGCTCACTTTTCTTTCAGATAACAGTGAAACAATATTTTGAGTTCTCTTTTGAAATGGTGGTCCGGCTTTGTATTCAAACCTATAAACCACAATTGAAAAGAAAGTTATTTTGACTGTCAAGAAAAAAAGAACACATTCTGACTGGGTCTACCTGGGTCAAGTAAATAACTGATCGATTAATCTATAGTGGCTTCCCCAACTAAGAGAGGCTTTTATTCTGTTTCTCTATAATTCAGGTTGGTATGGTTATTGTGTGATTTTTCCAGCCAATGAACAAGCAGGTATCCAGTGATGTGTGAAAACCACAACCAGCCATGGTGTTGGGAAATCAGAGTGAGAACCATACCTAGAAGAACTTTGGAGAAACATCCAACTACCTGGGACACAGAGAGCTTACATGTGATGATAGTTCAGCCAGACTGGGAACTCTAAGCAGACTGTCCAGTCCAGATTGGTCACTTCTGAGAGGCTGATTACTCCAGATTAGACACACTGTGACCCAAATATGCTGTTGGCCCAGTTATATTCTTCATTCTGGACTGAATATCTACTCAGGGAAAACTGACAACTCAGATCACAGTGAATGGACCCAAAATGTGGACTGGTCTGAACCAGTAACAGCATGCCTTATTCCAACATTTCAGACTAGTGAGTGACAGCCCAGACACACTCATCACTGCAAACCCCAATTAACAAGACCAGTACTCTGATTACTCCAACTACTCAGACAACTGAGACACACATTCTATTCCAGACCCTCCAGCGATGCTGGACTCATTGACTGTTCTGTTCTTATCACCCAGGATAAACTTAACATTTAGACACTCATCACCTGGACCCAGGCTTACCTTCTCCCTTCAGCCCACCATCTAGCCTCAGGACCCCTGGAACCCTCTACTAATCTAGCTAAGGTGCTCTCCAAAGAGGAAGGGGTTGAGTTAGTTAAAACACCTGGGAGTCCCCAGTGGCCATCTTCTTTCTTCATGTACAAGTCCCAAGACCCAGCTGGGATAGTTGAAGAAAATGCATCCATTCATTTATAAGACTTGCATGAGCTTCCTGAACTGTCACAGGGACAGATGTGGACCAGTTTATATTTTATCTTAAGGGATATCTGATCATTGAACACATTAAGTGTGGTGTCCAAGAAGAATGGGATTATTAATTATGTTTATAATGAAACATAAATAGTTGATAAAATGGTAATATTTTAATTAAAAATTGTTAAGAACTTCTCAGATGGCTTATGTAATACTTGGTATAGCTGGTCAAATTTAATAACATTATATGGATAAATCAGGAAAATAGAAAGATAAACATAAAACACCAGTATTTATTTAATAGCTCAGTTCTGTTCTATTCAAATTATTAAACTACTTGTCCTAGTTCACCAATTTGCTCCTTCTGAGTAAACATATTCTTTGTAAGAGCAAACGGTCTGCCAAAATGTGAATAGTTATAAATCCATTTAGCAAAAATCCTTTGTGAGGGCCTAATAATGGATTTCCCTGATTGTTGTGTAACTGGGTAGAATAGCCCTTTTCTCTTTCTGTCCCCATTAAAGTTCTAGTTTGATGCTGGGGAATTGGGTGGTAGTGGGTGTGTTGATTTTGTACCCAGGGGACATTGGCAATGTCTGGAGACATTTTTGGGTTGTCACAACCAGGGGATGAGGGACAGTGCTACCGTCATTCTATAATACACAAGACACCCCCTAAAACAAAGAATTATATGGCCCCAAATGTCAATAGTGCCAAAGTTGAGAATTCTTGTTGTAGATAATGAAACAGCACATGTAAAATTTTTATGACTAGTTGTGTAAATAAACATTATAACAATACAATGACCTCTATCTAAATCTATTAATAATATATGGGCCTGGAGTAACTCTTCATCTTCTCAGAGATGGAAAAACAACACAAAAGAAAACACCAATAGCAAGAAGTGTGCTAAGGAGTTTGCAAACCTTCTCTTAGTAATTCACATTAGAACCCTCTAAAGGCAGAGGCTGTTAATATGATCATTATATTGAAATTATAGAAATTGAGACTCAAATGAAGAAACTGATACTTGAAAAAGATTAAAAATCTGCCGAAGTTCATTGTACATAACTGAAAAATCCTGCTTTAGAAGACCATGCCTTCACTCACTAAGATGCATTGCTGCATGTTAGCGGGGAGAATAGAATTATTGGACTCTGGCAAGATACATGATTGAAATGCTCCAATTTCCAGAGCAGAGAGTCATTAGTCTGATAGGCTGTGGGATTATGGGTACTCACTTTTGTCACTTTTGTGAACAAGAAGACACCCCTTTGGAAAATCCTGCCTAAGGCCAACATCATGGAAAAATCACCATTTTGCCATTATATTCAGGTAGATTCATTGGTCATGTGTATACTATACTACACTATGTCATAAAACCAATTTAATTCTAACTTTACTACTTAATTGGCCTTGGAATCATGTTACTTAACCTATCAGATTTATTATGTTTTTTAATCTACAAACTGGGAATGATGATTACACTGATTCTCATTCTTCAGGTTTGGGGTGGGGAATGAAAATTTGCTTTTCTAGTAAGTATCCAGGTCATGCTGGTGCCACTGGTTGGGAGATCACACTTTGAGAGCCACTAACTTAGAACATGAGGGTTTAATTCTCTCTCAGAACTATAAATTCTAACTACTACTTTTTCTTCAATAACTTACTGAAGTTAACACTTCAATAACTGTTTAGCAATCTCACTATTTATATTTCCTGTATTCATTTTCTCACTCTTTGATAAAATTTGATGCCGTACATAATCCTGTAAAGCTTTTTTAGTTTGCATGTGTAAGGTACACTGATTTGTTCCCATGATTCTGAATGCTTTAGGTTTGGAGTATTTTTCTTCTTGTGTTGTTCCTTGCCAATATGGAGCATCGCTGGCCATTTTGCCAGGCCACCTGCATCTTGGTCACACTGATTGAGTCTGGCTGTAGAGTGTCCTTGTTTCAGTTGTCCAATTTACCTTCAACACACTATGCACAGGAGCCAAAAAGCAGGAAGTACAGAAGGCTCAGTCACACTTCAATGCCATATATGTCTTTAACATCACTCACCATCTGTTTTTCAGAGAGGCAGAAGCAAATTTCTCTTCTATTTGCACTAATAATCGCTGAGCAGAGAGAGAAAGACTCATGCCAGAATGCCTTCCACTTAGTAGCCTCTTTAAAAAGAGTGTCTAATTCAAGGTATTTTTTTTTAATCATAAGAAGGATTGATCCCATTCCCTACATACATGATGGTCATGAGTGTAAGAGAGGGAAAGCAAGGCTGAGAGCTGCTGCAAAGACTACTCAACCTCAATTTTGTTTTTCTTGTAATATATCCCATCTTTCCAGGTCCAGTTAAGATTCTATGATACCCGTATCAATTGTGATCCAGCCAAAAAATTAAAATTACCATGGCAGTTCATTCAATAAGAAGTAATACCGCATGGGGAATTAGTAACAAGGTGTTAGGAGAGCTGAAAAAGCATATAAGGAAAAGAAAAAGCAAACCAGAAGATAGCAATTCCTGGAAGCTTTCATCAACGTCAAGGCTGAGAGGAAAATGGAAAATGATGTAACCACGGCCTACAGCCACTTGACAGAAGCTAGAACTAGAGTGGACCAGCCTGACGGGAGCTGGAACAATGGCAAAGTCACAGGTAATACCGCACAAAGAAAAGAGCTATTGCTGAAAGAACAGAGAGGGGGAAAAATATCCTGGTTTCTCTCTTCCTTCCACCTTCCTTCCTATCATCTACCAGTGACTCCTTCCCATTGGCCCAGTGTAGGCAGAAAAGGAGTCTGGGAAATGTAGTTTTTAGGGTTAGCCTTTTTTGATGTGTTATAATGGATCTGAATGCAAATAGGTAAATGAATGTCATAATGCCTCACCCTGTCAATCTTACATGTACCCAAATTTAAAAGTAGCATTTACTAAATCAATCATTTCATTCTTATGATCAAATTAGCTAGAAACTTATCTCATTTCTCTTGGATTTCATGAAAGGTAGCGTACAGATCTTGTCTCATCATTTATTGGTTCTATGGCTTTGCCCAAAAGACCTCCTTGAATTTCAATCCCATCATCTGTAAAATTAAGATAATCCTGCTACTTATATTACAGGGTGGTTGTGAGGATTAAATGAGGTAATGTTTATAAGGCAGTTTGCACAATGTCTAGCACACAAACAACACTCATTAAGTCAACAACCCTTGTCTTCTTTGTTTTATGTCTTTTACAGCACTGTGTACATCACAGACCTTCAAATAGTTGTTGAAGACACAAGTCAATAATTAATAATACCTACCTGCTTGCTTCACCTTCTAACTAATTATATTTGTTTTAAGCTTATTCTTCTTTATTCAAGAGGGGTTGGGATGGGGAAATGATCAAGAGCAATGGAATATCTCAACACTTCAGAAATGTTTCATACTCAGCTATCCTAGATGAAATCGAGTGTTACACTTGGAAATTTTCACAGTAGGCTGGTCTTTCATGTGGAGCCTTTCAGCAGTTCTAGTAAAAGTTGCCTCTATGATATCAATTATGTTGTCATTGCTGTTATTACTTTAGAAGAAAGAGTCATTTTGCCTTTTGTTTGTCTTAAGAGGAAGTACCAGCCAGGCAAAGTGGGTCACCATTTTGTGTTATTTTGTTTGAAAAATGCACAATGAACCTGTTTGTGATGCAAAACAATGAGCACTTCTAATTTTAGCATCTCATTGTCCTAGGGTGTGTGTGCTTGTCTAGGGTCATGTCCCCTCAGCATTCAAGGCTGGCTTCCAGTTTTAGAAAGGCCCAAGCAACCTGTATTATTTACATATAGATACATTAAAAGCAAGAAGGATCAAGGGGCCACCCATCTTTGTTTGGCTCTGGCAGATCTTTGAGTCATTCATTTTGGGGGAAGCTGGGAAAAAGCTAAGTCTAGTTTTGTTGTTTTACAGCCAATCATTGGCAGCATGAGAGTAAATGGATGGTAAAAATGTCACCACAAAAGCAAGAGCAAAGGTTGAATTTTAGGTCATTGAGTTATAGCTGTTATTTAGATGAATTCTATAGCTAAAACATTTTATTTTTGTTTATATTACCATACTCATCTAGGTCAAAGTCTCACTTTTCATTCTGAACATAACATTTTTAAGAGATAATAATTGGCAGATTTAGAGAAAGGTCATTTTAAGTTGGGATAGCCTGCAATTTGGAGAATGCATTGTTAAAATAAGAAAGAGACACATAAAGGTCCTAAAGTCAAGTACAAATTCTCTTGATATCTCAAATTTAGAATCTAGCATTGCATTTTATATGCCATTTAGAGACAGCAAGTTCCTGTATTTGAACTTAGAGTCCACAAAGGCATGCAAGATATCATTAAAACTTCACAGCTATATTTTTTTCTTGATCTTTTGTGTTTTCTTACCAGGAAGGGACTATCAGTCTCCCTGTGGCTTGAGTCCAAAGCTCCACATAACTTAAAGTACAGTCACACACCACATGTGATGTTCCCATCAATGACAGACCACATATATGATGTTGATTCCATAAGATTATAATAGAGTCAAAAAATTCCTATTGTCTAGTAACATCAGAAAATGTTTTTATGTAGCTGTAAAAGTTTTAACTGTTTATGTTTTAAGCTGTTATTACAAAAGAGTCAAACAGTTAAAAAATGAATAGTTTATAAAATAAAGTTATAGTAAGCTAAGGTTAATTTATTATTGAAGAAAGAAAATTTTGTTCTTATATATTTAGTTTAGCCCAAGTGTACAATATTTAGAAAGTCTACAATAGTGTACAGTAAAGTTCTAGGCCTTCACATTCACTCACCACTCAATCACTGACTCACTCAGAGCAACTCCCAGTTCTGCAAGCTGTGTTTATGGTAAGTGCCTTATAAAAGTGTATTATTTCTTACCTATTGTGTAGCATTTTTAATGTACCTTTTCTATGTTTAAATATTTTCAGATATACAAATACTTACCACCGAGTTACAACTGACTAGAGTATTCAGGGCAGTAACATACTGTACAGGTGTGGGCCACACCATATAGCCGAGGTGTAGAGTAGGTTGTACCATCTGAGTTTGTGTAAGTACACTCTATGATGTTTTCACAATGGCAAAATTGCTTAGCAATGCATTTCTCAGAATGTGTCCCCATCATTTAAGTATATGACTGTATATTAAGTATGCCTGAGTCAGTCAGGATGTAGGCTCCAATGCCAGGAGTCCTGTTTCCTCTGCTGGACCATGAGAACTGACCTTAGAGTGGACTTCTGGGTCTTTTGGAGGGTGTTGTATTCTTTTTCTACATGCAATTAGATCAATGGAATACTCTTTACTAATGTCAGATACTCTTATTTTTGAAGATTTAAAATGTTCTTCTTGGGAGAATGATTGACTGATTCACAAGAAAGTCCTAATTAAAAGGCTTTACTTAACAGAAAAACTCAGTGTTCCTGATAGTTCTTGCTATTGTTTTGTCAGAGCAACCATCTTGGCATAGCCATCCCTGGTTGCCTAAGACTTTATTGACTCTGGTTTAGCTGGTATCAGCTTTTATTCAGGACTTATGTTACACTAAGCTTTGAGGCTTATACTAACCCTGATCCTATTTAGCCCTTTACCATCATGCATTCAGTCATCCAAGCATCCATTCACTTATTCATGCAATAATTCATGCAACAAGTATTTACTGAGCCCCATTAAATGCCAAGTTGTCTGAGAGACTCTCTGTGTACTTCACTTTTCAAAGCTAAACATAGTACCTGCCATCATGCAGCTTCTGGTGCAGCTGTCATTTTTTTTTTTTTAACAAAACAGTCACACATATAAATGTGAAACTATAGCTGTGATAACTTCACAAAAGAGATCTGTGTAGTGTTATGAAAACCTGGAATGGGGGAACATGAATTACCCGAGGAAATAGACATACTTTATATAAAAAATAAATAGGAGTGAGAAGTAGAGTGTTTTAAGCATAGCACAAGGCCTTGTGGTGGGAAGTAACACATCTATGTCAAAGAACTAAAAGGCGGCCAGCGGCAGGAGCACCAAGGAGAGAGAGAGTAGGATGGCAAGAGATTCTGGAAATAAAGGTAGGGGTATAACCAAGGGACTGTATAGGCCATTTTGGAGATTTTAACTCTTATCCTAAGACCAATGAGAGGCCATTGTGTGATTTCTAGGGTTGTAGAAGGATGGGCAGTGTGTGTGGGGATAAGGACATAGCAGAGTGACATGTTCACCTCTAAATTTCAAAAAGATCATTCTTATTGTAGTGTAGAGAATAAGTACACAAGCATAAATGCTAAAACAGTGGTGGAGAGGATAACATGGAATAAGTTCTAAGAGAAAAAATCATGGATTAAATATGGTGAATGGGGGAGAGGACAGATTTAAGGTTGCCACTTGGGGTGTGGCTTGTGTAACTGAATGTGTGATGGTACCATTAACTAGGTCAGATAACATTGCAAAAAGACTAAGATTATTTATTTTGCTTGTCCACCTTCCCTTCGTCCACAGAGTATATCTAACACAGCAGCATGGACAACTGTTTGTGTTCATCACAGAACATTAAGAAGACAAAGGCAAAGACCACTGATGTACCATACAACTGAAAGTAACCTGTTCCACTGATATTTATTATAACCAGTTAGCATAATGTACTGGAAAGTGCATGAACTTTATAATTAAGCACACTTGGGTCTAATTCCTAGCTTACCACCTTCTACTTTTGAAATAGTGGATAATTTATTTGAAAGTTTCTCATTCGGGACACAACTGATATTTTGGGCTGGACATTGTGGCTGACATTTTGGATGTGGGGTCTGGCCTGTGGATTTTAAGACATTTAGCAGCATCCCTGGCTTCTACCCACTAGATGCTAGTAGCCTTGCCCCCTTGTTATGACAACCAAAAATATCGTCAAATATTTCCCAGGGATGAAAAACTTCCTCCAGTTGAGAATCCTTTTACCTTCCTTAAGTCATAATTACATCATTTAAAAATAGCTGTGATCTATATACCTTCTTGGCTGATATCTACTTGGTATATGCAATATTAGAAATACAAACTTTGACATGGAAGTGATTAATTAGAATAATCAAATAATTATAACAAATTATTATATAAACTTTAAAATTTGTATTAACATCAAAAAATATCAAAACATTTTACTTTTGCTAGGGACCCTTCCGGGGCCTTGGAAGAAGGTCCTGCACAAGTCAAATACCTTGAAACTCTATGACCTTCACAGCAGGTCAGCCTTTGAACAGGATTCATCACATCTGAAAAATGTAAATTGGATGAGAACAAAAGTCCTGGACTCTAAGCCCTGCCTATGTGGGTTCTCCCCAGTAGAATCCACTCTTGACTCTACTTAGAGGTGAAAATGTTCTTTTGTTCTTGTTCTCTCATACTGTGTACTATAAACAGCCACAACAATAATCTTTTCATTATTGCAACTAGTTATATGCTAAAAGAGAATAAAACTTCTATTATCTTTGAAAAAGAACATTTTGTTATTTTAAAACACCACTTAATCATCAAATGACAGCTTGTAGGCCCACCTTAAAATCATATTGATTGGAAGATTGATGGTTCAGTGACTGAAAAAGCTAAGGTTCAGACTGCAAACATTATGGGCCTCATTCTAAAATTTAACATTGATCTTATCACCTTAGAAACAACTTCCTCTATGGCCTCTTTATGGGATTCATTTAAAAAATAATTGCCTGTCCTAAAATCTGTTGGAATTAGCACTGTTACTGAAAGATCTATTAAGAGATTAAGATTTCTAGATATGGAGCTACTGGCTACGAAGCATGTTTCTGAAACCCTAAATGACCTGAGACTTGGTTACCAAAGAAATGACCTCTCTTTTACTATATGTAAAAGTAATTGTGTTCATAGGGTTTTCTCTTTTAGGAGAACTTTCTGCTTTTGGAATAATTAGATTTATGACAGTTGCATTAAAAATTTGTTTTGGCTTAGTGAGAGTTATATCGAACCATAATATTAATATCCAGTTGCTATTTTAATTTCAAATAATAATAATAATAACTTAATTAACTTTCTAGGGCCACCATAACAAAATACTTTGTGGCTTAAAACAACAGAAAGTTGTTTCCTCACAGTTCTGGAGGCTATAAGTCCAAGAACAAGGTGCTAGTAGGATTGGTGTCCTTTGAAACCTCTCTCATTGGCTTACATGTCCACCCTTACTGCCTGTTCATGTAATGATCTGTACGTGCACATCTCTGGAATCCCTGAATGTCCTAATCTTTTCTTCTTATGAGAATACTAGTTATATTGGATTAGGGACACCCTAATGGCTTCATTGTAGCTTAATCACCTCTTTAAAGACCTTATCTTCAAATATAGTCACATTCTGAGGTGGGGGGGTGAGGGCTTGAACATATGAATGGGGGCATTCATCTCATAAGAGCAGCACTGTATATTTAGATGAAAATTTATATCCTAACTTTCAGTAATCATGATAAGAAGTAACTTCATTTTCTCTGCACTGTCTGGGAAAACCTTTTTCCCCCAGATTCATGTTTAATACAATGTAGGTCCAATGCATGTGTCACGGAGTTGTATCAGTTTAGTGTAATGTGTTCACTGGCTAGTCAGTTCCTATGAAACTCAGATAGTTGCCTATTATTTTGAATCAGAGTTTTTCATGATGAAAGCAATCTTTTTTTTTGTTTTTTGTTTTTGTTTTTTGCCATTGTGAGAGATGTGGATTTTGGCAGTGATGTACAAGCAACTATTATGACTGCCTAAATTAAAAAAAAAAAAAAAGATTAGACTGTAAGCTGTTTAGGGTAAACTCACTGTGTGCCTGACTTTAAGGAAAGATATTCCTCATAATCTGAACTTTCACTCTCTGAATATTTGATATAGTAACTTGCAAAAAATGTTACTTAAAATTTGCTCACCACACAAAATAATCTATTATAACAAATACACCTGCATATGCTGCTAAAAACATTTAAGTTATACATGAGTTCCAGATGAGAGAATGTAGAATGCATTTAAGTCTTAATATAGCTGTTTTTTAAAAAGGATTAAAGCCTTATTCTTATTGTTCAAATGTAGGATATAATCATCCCTACTATTTTCCTGTATTCATGACTGTATCTTCCAAGAAGGTGGAAATGCTTGCAAAGAAAGTGGTTGAGTCTGAGATACCTAGAAAATCCTATAGATTGAAAGGAAATGATAAGAGATGTTGAGAAGAGTGTGAACATAAAAGTGATTGAACCAAAATTAAAAATCTAAGATCTTGCTAAGGAGTGTGGATTTAGTGAAGTGGACATTGAAAATGTTGAAGAATACTTAGCATTAAGTAGTGAAGAAATCACTTCCTAGAGAAACATTCAACTTTCTGCTCATCATTGGTTCAAAGAAAAGACAGATGAAGAGCAACACTTGTTGAACTTTAAAGTTTTAAAAAAAGAAATTACATTTACAAGGATTGTGGTCACAAGTGACTGATTGTGTCCTTAGTAGAAGCATCACATTCAAAAGTTGCAATTTATATATAGCTACATGTCTCAGTCCATTTTGTGTTGCTTTAACAGAATACCAAAGACTGGGTAATTTATAGAGAAAAGAAATTTATATCTCACAATTCTGGAGGCTGGGAAGTTGAATATCCATGGTTTATCTATGGGAAGTCCAATATCTAGTTTCTGGTATCTGGGAAGGATCTTATTTCTGTGTCATGCCATGGTGGAAGGCATCACATGGCAAGAGATTACTAGCACGTGAGAGCAAAAGGGAACTGAAGTTGCTTTTATAACAAATGCACTCTCACAATAACTAACCCACTCCTGCAATATGAAATTAATCCATTCATGAGGACAAAGCCCTCCTGACCTAATCGTCTCTTATTAGGCTCTACCCCCAACACTGGGGTTTTGGGGATTAAGTTTCCAACACATGGACTTTGGGGGGACACATTCAAACCATAGTGCCTTGTGTTGTCAGGAGCAAAGGGAACCTAAACATGTGTATTTTGAAGGTTTGTTGGTTTCTTTTTTTGACCCATTGCTTCACACATGACTTTAGTCAAAGATTTATAGTCATATACTTCTGGAGTCTTGAGAGACAAGAAGCAAAGATTACCTCTTGTTCCTTAGATTCAGAAACTTGAAGATTTACTGTTTTCCTTAGCCCTTCGTCAGCTCACTCTCACTCACCCTTACCCCCACCAAACAGCAAGTATGCTCACAACCTCCCTACCTTTTTTCTTGCTAACAAATCAAACTAGAGAAACTCTTTTATTTATGAATAACCATTAAAAAATGCTTCACTAAGTGTGATTTTTCAACCCTTAGTTATCTATCTGTAACATTTTATTTCAATATTTGTGCTACACCATTTTTGTGGAAGTATGGATGGAAAATATAATTATACCTGATACTGTACAAGTATCAAGTTGTCTTAGTAGTACATAAGTAGGAATTGATAATTACTTCTGAAGCTCTAGTGTTTAGATATAGATAGGAGCTCAAATTTTTGATGAATGAATAAAAGAATAAAAAGAAGAAAGAAAGGAAGATAGGAAGGAAGAAAGGAAGGAAGGAAGGAAGGAAGGAAGGAAGAAAGAAAGAAAGAAAGAAAGAAAGAAAGAAAGAAAGAAAGAAAGAAAGAAAGAAAGAAAGAAGAAAGAAAAGATTCATCACCAAGATTGTCAATGCTTAGGCTGTCTAGGAATTTCATCATTGAATGAAACTTCCTTTCTGTGAAAAGCTATATTCAGAGTTATAAACATCTTTCACAAAAACTTTTGGAACACAAAATTTCATATCAGAATTTTCCTGGTAGAGTTTTCTATGATTCTCTTAAGACCTGACTATGTTTTCACTTCCTGCTCAATCTGTAATTGCTCATTTCAGTGCCTTACACTTCAGCTACAGACTGATTTTCACTCTCCAGCTGAAACTGCTCCTTCTGGGACCGTGCCTAATGTGCTACTCTACATGCCAAAAGATCACATAGGCATAGTCTGAGAGAGGAGTCATATGCAATTACTCACTGCACAAATGGCTTTGGATGATGACAACAGAGCCTTTATTCCACTCCACAGACTTAGCTAGTTATGCTGTGGCTCCAGTCCTAGCACTCCTCTCTCCAATGCAGACACACAGTTCTCTCTCACTATAACAAGGAAAACTTATAATGAGGCTCCTCCTTTGCCCTGAGGAGCTGACATTATAGTGGAGTATCGCTCAATTTCCTTGCACTTTGTCCTCCATAGAATTTTTCTGGTGCAACCTAACTAGAAGGGGGTCTTTTCATTAATGTAATTGCTGCATCTGGTAAGTGTTTCTTTCTTCTTGTTAGGGTTAAAGTTGGATATTGTCACTTAGATTTGTGGCACAGTAAAGAACATTTTTCTAGGTATTTTTGGAAAGCCTAATAGACTGAATTTCTCAGGAAAGCATTTAGGAATTACTATGGTTTAAATGTGTCTTTCAAAAAGCATATGATGGAAATTTAATCCCCAATGCAATGGTATTGACATGGGACTTTAAGAGGCGATTAGGTTATGAGGGCTCTGTCCTCATGAATGGCTTAATGCCATTATTGCAAAAGTGGGTTGTTGGTAAGAAGGATGAGTTTGGTCCCCTTTATCTCTTGCTCTTTCTCCCATCCTATGCACTCTCTTGCCCTTATCTCTTGCTATGAGATGATGCAGCATGACGGCCCTCACTAGATGCCAGAGTCATGCTCTTGGACTTCCCACCTCCAGAATTTTAAGCCATTTTTTTTCTTTATATATTACCCACTCTCTGGTACTCTCTTACAGCATCAAAAATGGACTAAGACAGGAATGTTGACTTCTTTCTATTTATTTTTATTTGGTTTCCAGAAATGAAACACCATCATATGAATATGCTTACCATGGTCATAACAAAATTAAGTACTCTGAGTATGTCTTGCTGCTTTATTTTCTTATCTACCTTTCTTATCTCTCATGGACTTGAAATTATTTTTCATTTTAAATCACTCATGCTACATCTTGTGTTTCTCTCCATTTTGTTTCTATTCGTAATTTTTATTATCCAGGAATCTTGAGAAGTAAATAGAAATTTATAGCTTTTGTCAATAAAAGAGGAAGTTACATCAAATTGAACACAAATAGCTACTTACAACGTCAGCATATATTTTTTAACTACTCATCCAGAGTAAACTTATGATGAATTATGAATCTCAGCAATGATTATCAACAGTTGCTAACATCACAAAAAGAAAAGCAGCCAGACATTATGTGCCCTGATAGGACACAACATTACCTTCAAAATATTCTTGCTAAAAAATTAAATCTGAATTCGATAAGGTCTATGTCTAACTAAACTTTCCAGGAAATACAAGAATAAAGGATCATGCTAATGCCATAGGAATGCTATCAGCAAAATACAGAGCTTGCTTATTCAACAAATAAATTTCAAGGGGGAAGAAAAGGAGTTGGAGGGAAATCGGTAAGTTTAGACGCACAAGAGAGTCATCAACCCATCCTTGACTGTATCTTGAATTGGAAATGTTGCCCAAATTCTTTATTTGACTGATGAGGGAATGGAGTCTTAGAAAGACTAAACAATTTGGCTGAGATCATAAGGCTGCAAGAGCCCTGACTACCAAAGCTCTTATTTTCTGAAGCCATAGTCTTAGCAGAAGGATGAGGTGTCTTACAATGCACATGCATATTATGACTTATGAGCTCAAACAGAAAGTAAATAATAAAGTAAAATTCTGTTTGGTCATATAAATAAATAGTATTGATTTTTTAATCAATTTGGATTTTATTATTGGTCATATATAACATCTATAATATCCTATCATATTCTATATTGAAAGAAGAATTAAAACAAAATGGAAACATGAAAATATCTCACATATTTTTTCCTTCAATGGTTAAATTTATTCTTTTCAGGTTCATGGCACTAGCTAAAGAGGATATACATATAATGCTGAATTTGCCTTTGAACCAAATTTATACCAAATCACAAAGTACACAACTAAACCAAAATAAATTCATTTGCTTAGCACTCTTAAACATGAACTAGAATTTATGTAGACCAGAACTTCCCTAATCCTTTTTTCATAAACGTATTTGAAAGTTGATGTCATAGTTTACTATGTAAGGAGACAAACTTTCTCTGCATTTAATTGAATTAGGATTGAAATAAATCTCTTATGCAAGATCTCATTCTTTATACCTTTAATGAGAGTGAGTGACAGGAGAAAATCAACCCTAGGAAAGTAAACATGCTCAAGGACAGATAGAAATCTGTTGTGTATTTTTTTTAAATTTATTTCTGCATTCATACTTATTCCATGTGTGTAAGATACAAAAGTATTCAAGATGCAGGAAGATTCAAAGTTTGAATGCAGGAAAGATTCTCAATGTTTTATTATTTAATTAGAAAAGAATGTATTTATAATATAGTTAGCAAATATGTAAAATAGATGATTTTTTTTATCACCCCTCTCCCATTATTGCCATTCTTTCCTTAACTTTTGAACTTGATTAAATGTCTACAACTATATTCAAGTCATCTATTGAAAACATAATGATAACACCAGTGGAATAGTCCAAACATAAGGCATATTTGTCCATTAGTCATGTAAAGGAAGTAGCTGACAATAGATAGCATACAGCATCTTGAGTATAAAGATACAGTTCATTTGTTGAACAATTTAGATGATTTATCTTGTGGTATTTTTTTTGTTTTTCACTCAGGAAATAAGCACTCTCTGTATTAAACTGCCAAATCAGAAAATCTAGAGTGATTTTCAACTAAGTGAACAAATATTTATGGAGTGCCTACTTTGTATAAGACACAAGGCTATGCATGACCTTTTGAGAAAACAAAATAAATAAAGCAGCATTTCAGACAATAGACATTTGAAATGATAAATATTGAGATGATGAGCATTGAAATGTCAAGAATGAGACAGGAGACTGAGTTCTGCAGAGCCCAATATTGTGTAGAAGAACCAGTCAGGAATATTTTCTGATTTGACTGTCCTATCTATAAATCAATCAAAGTACATATCTTAATTTGTCCTACTCTTGACATATTATACCATACTTTTAAAATTTAATTTTGTACTGTTCAGGCTAATAAAGTTTTATGGTGAAATGTATAATCCTAAACATAGACAATCATGAACCTTTCTATAGCCATTAACCCATTCATTCATTCATTCATCAAATATTTGAGTGACTCTTTTATGCAAAGTGTTGTGTAATCATCCCTTTTATTCTTATCTCTTCTTCATTACCCTCTCACTAGCTTTTTAGCATATAAATAACTAATTTTTTGTCTAACTCACTTTTAAAAATTCTTAATTTCACTTTCCCCCTTGTTTCTAGCTCTCATTCTTTTTACAAAATTTTAAAAAATGTGTCAGTATTTTAGTATTTCTTATTTCCCACTTATTTGCCAATTCACAGCAGCCTATAATTTTTCCTGATCACTCCCCTGAAACTGATGTCATTAGTGTAATAAAAACCTAATTATTATTCCATTGAAGAGAAATTGAACCTCTCCACATTTGACACTATTAATACCTTCCCTTCTGGACACTATCCTTCATTGACTTATGCATTGAAAAGGAAGGAATTAAAGCAGTTGGCCTGTGATCCATTCCTCTCTCCATTACCAGGGATGAGGGAGAGATACTCTGGGAAGGAAATAAGGAAGATGACCTTGTCTTATCTCCTTACAAACAAGATAAGCCAACTACTGGGCAAACTAATGATATTTGCTAGGAGAGTCCTTGTTCATAAATGCTTTATCAGGATGTTCCTGCTAAATTTCTATGGATCAAGGATCTAAAATCTAGGCTATATGGTTCACTGGAAAATATCACACAAACTAATTCACCATTTCAGGTATAAAATGGAAATGTTTTATAATCTAAACTCTCCTCACTGTGTGAGGCAATCTTCATAAATAATATAGGGACCTTATCTACTTTGGACCAGAGAGTTCATGTCCAATGTGAGATGGACATAACTAGGGAATCACAACCAATGACCCTGACCTCTCCCTGCTTTGTCTGTCTCTCTTATTTACTTGCATCCTTTAAATTATTTGTAAGGCCAGATGGAAAAATCACTAATTTGTGTCAGTCAGATCTGATAATCCAATCCTGTGTATTAGCTCACACATTTGCAATTACTAGTATCCTTCCCAAATCTTTACAGATTTTCCTGTTTTTCTCATGAATGTCTGCTTTTCCCAGAGCTTTTTTGTTCCCTCATTTAATATACAGCTATTGGGCAATCTCATCTCCCAAAATGGTATCAAATAGCTACTGAACATATTTATCGACTCCCTTCTGATTTTCTCCAACCCAGTGAATGGTTCCCACTATGGCATATGAAATCCAATTCCATCTGATGGTAGATGAAACCAGAATATTCTTCACTTTTTATATCCATGAAGTCACAACATCATGCAAATCATACTCTCGTATCCCTTGTACTGGATCTATCAGTTCTTTTTCCAATATCTCTAATTTAGTTTATGTTTGCCACTATTCTTGCCCCCATTCTGACTACTCTATCTTCTGTCTTCTGCACTGTCGCCAGAGTTATCCGCTAAATGCCATTCTAATCACATTATACCTAGTCTTACAATTCTTCAATGATGATTTATGGCTATCAAGATAATATTAATTAGAAAACATAGCAGGGAAACTCCATAACATTAGTCTGGACAATGATTTTTATATGACCTCAAAAGCACAGGCAACAAAAGTGAGAATAGACAAATGGGATTGCTTCACACTAAATAGTTTCTGCACAGCAAAGAAAACAATCAACAGAATGCCATACATCTACTAGGGGTTAGTATTCAAAATAGATAAGGAACTCAAACAACTCAAAAGCAAGAAAACAACTCAATTAAGAAATGGACAAAGGCTCTGGATAGATACATCTTAAAAGAAGACATACAAATGGTTGACAGATATATGAAAAATGCTCAGTGTCACTAATAATTAGTCAAGTCACAAATAAAACCACAAAAAGATATCACCTTATGTATGTTAGAATTCCTATTATTAAAAACAGGGAAGATATCAAGTGTTTGTGAGGATGTGGAAAAAAGGGAATATTTGTACACTGTTAATGGGAATATAAATTGGCACAACCATTATGGAAAACTGTATGGAGAATCCTCAAAAACTAAAAATAGAATTACCATATGATCCAGCAATCTCACTTCTTAATATATATCCAAAGAAAATGAAATCAGTGTATTGGAAAGATATCTTCACTCTACGTTCATTGCAACTGTGTTCACAATAGCCAAATATGAAGTTAGCCTAAGTGTCCATCAATGGATGAATGGATAAAGAAAATGTGGTGTATAGACACAATGGAATACTATGCAGCCTTAAAAAAGAAGGAAATCCTGTCATGTCGGACAATATGAATGAACCTAAAGGACATTATTCCAAGTGAAATAAGTCAGGAAAAGAAGTGCAAATCAATACCAGTTGATTTCACTTATAAGTAAAATCTAAAAAAAGTGGAACTCATAGAAGAAGAGAGTAGAATGGTGGTTACCAGGGGCTGATGATGGGGTAGGTTGGGGAGATGTTGGTCAAAGGATACAAATTTTCAGTCAGAAAAGGAGAAATATGTTCTGGATATCTAATGTATAACATGGTGACTATAGTTAATAACCGTGTATTGTATTCCTGAAGATTTTAAATGCTCTCACCACACACAAAAAAAATGTGTTACTAATTAGCTCAATTTAGCCATCTCACAATGTACACATATTTCAAAACATCACGTTGTGCATGATAAATATGCACAATTTTTATTTCTCAATGAAAAATTAATTTTAAAAATAAACAGTATATGAATGACTGAACAAAAAGATTTATTAATAAGCCCTCATGATATGGCCCTTGTTTCTTCTCTACTCTTAGCTTCCAACAGTATATTTCTTAATATTGCAATGGCATTATTTTTTTTAGAATAAATCATGCTTAATCAGGTCGAATAATTATTTTAAAATATTGTTGAATTATATTTATTAATTTTGTTTGAATCTATGTTTATAAGAGAGATGAACATACAGTTGTTTCTTTTATTAATATTTTGGTATTATTGCTGGGTTTTGATATCAAAATAAGGCCATCCTATGAAATGATTTGAAAATTTTTCTATCTTTCAATATGTGCTGATATATTTCATATTACATTTGAATTAGTTTTTCCTTTAAAATGCAAAAACAATAGCAACAACGACAAAAACTGTCAACATGAAATGGTCTGATACCAAAAGCTTAGAGATAATTATTTTATGATTCTTTTTTCTTTTTTCTTTTTTTATTGTTTGTTATTATAGGGGTACAGATGTTTAGGTTACGTATGTTGCCCTTGCCCCCCCTTCCCCCCAAGTCCCAGTTTCAAGTGTGTCCATCTCTCGGATGGTGTACATTGCACTCTTTGTGTATTCATATACCCGTCCCCTCCTCCCCCTCGCCCCTCCCCCTT